>OZ014480.1:14978292-15185240 GCA_963965965.1 Trididemnum nubilum
TGCACATGGTGGGATAGATGTGCTCCTGGGGTAGTAGAATATCCAAGTAAACCAAACCCTCTCCTCCCCTCTCTGCGACTCTGCGCCTCTGCGTGAAACAAAATGAATAAACACGACCTAATCCAAAAACTATCCTTAGTAGAACATGTAGAAGGAGGGGATTTTTCAGAAACCTACCGTTCTTCCCTCACTATCGGTACCTCAAGAGAGGGAGTCCAGAGAAACTTATTCACCTCTATCTATTATCTCCTCACGGACGACCAACCCATTGGCTACTTTAACAAAAATCAGTCTCCTATTATCCACTACTTCCAGTCCGGTTCCCCCTTGACTTATTTAATCCTCCAGGAAAATGGACATTTAGAGAAGGTGAAATTGGGGTTTGACGTCACCCAAGGTCATGTTCCCCAACTATTAGTACCGGAAAACTGCTGAAAAGCAACAGTTCTGGAGTCGGGAGAGTTTGGTTTACTGGGAGAAGCAGTGGCACCAGGTTTTGATTATCGAGATATGTCCCTGGCTAAACCAGACTACTTTCGTTCCCATTTTTCTCAATTGTGGCCTGAGTTGGCACCCTATGTCAAGTCATGACTCCTCTTCCCCCTTTGCGCCTCTGCGCCTTTGCGCGAAACCATGAAACCAAACAGTAACCAAATCAAAGCAAAAGCCAAGGAACTAGGTTTTCACCTAGTGGGTATAGCCAAGGTAGAAGGGCACAAAGAAACAAACCATCTCAAAACCTGGTTAAGAAAAGGGTACCATGGAAACATGGAATGGATGAAAAATCCCAAACGCCATCATATCCGTACCTGTAGGTCCTGGGTGCAATCAGTTATTTCTGTTGCTCTCAACTATTATACCCCCCACCAACGCCCGGAAGGAAAAAAATATGGCAAAATTGCTCGTTACGGTTGGGGCAGGGATTATCATAAAGTCATGTCCAAAAAGCTGAAAGCTCTTAGATCTTGGGTTATTTACTTTTAACCGGTTACTTTGAAGCCAGGCACCTGCGGTGATTTAACAAACCACCTGCAGTGGTTCGGTACTCAAGCAAGAAACTAAGAGTCTTTAGACTTGAACCAATTCCCAGGCAAACCACCTGCGGTGGTTCGATACTCAGGCAGGACCAACTTTCAAACAACTAGCTAGGGTTAGAGCTAAGGTTAAGACGCCGCAATTGGATGACGCCCCAATTGGATAACTTTGCAAATGCCCCAAACGACCCACGCCCCAAACACCCTACGTCCCACGCCCCAAACACCCTACGCCCCAAACGGCCCACGCCCCACGCCCCAATCCCTATAGTTTTCGTTCATCTTATACTACTCACCGATCAGGGTTTTTTGAAAGATGAAGTACCTCAGTTTTGGCCGTGCTTATTTTCATTCCGGCGGTGTTGCATGCATCTGCAAAGCTATTTAATGTGCGCTGGAGGCCAGATTCTGTGGAAGAAAGCAAAACCAAATCATCTGCGAATAGCAGACGACTAATTTTGCAATTTCCAATCGTGGCACACTCATCAGCTTGGCTATATTTGTCGATCCAATTCATGTAAACAATGAAAAGGAGAGGTGACAAAACGCACCCTTGCCGGAGTCCAACGCCCACATGGAACGGCTTTGATTGCTAGCCATTTACCCGAACACAAACCTCCGGTCTGCAGTAGAATGACTTAATAGCGCGTAACAATTGACCATCAACGCCATACTCCTGCAAAACCTTCCAAAGTTTATCCCGAGGAATTCGGTCATATGCTTTTTCAAGATCGACAAAGCATGCAAAGAGATCTTTGCCATACTCCCAAGATTTCTCGAAGATTTGCTTCAGAGTGAAGGTTTGGTCCGTGGTGCTGCGACCCGGACGAAAACCGCACTGACCATCTTTCAGTTTTGATTCCACTATTTCTCGGCATTTCCTTTCAAGGCATTTGGCATATACTTTCCCTGGCAAACTAAGGAGTGATATCCCTCTGTAGTTTGTACATTGCTTGCGATCTCCTTTCTTGAATATCGGAATAATCACACCTGTTTGCTACTTTCAACATAATTGTGAAAGTTATACCCCACGATTTTAGAAAAGTCAAAATTTAACTAGTAACACTGCAGAAAAGATATGTTTTAACTTTGGAATGAAATGTTTCGAAAATGATATGTTATGCTGTAGAAAGTTATATTTTGTGAAGATACGTTTAAATGAGGACTGCTCAGCCTTTTTACTGGTACGGGCCACATTTACGGGAGAAAAGCTATTGTGGGCAACATGCATTTTTATCAACACTAAACTCCAAATAATTGCAAGTTTGTTGTACAAAATCTGTGCTCATTTCGGCCAGTATATCGAGACTATGTCCCCAAAAGTAGGTGAAGACCAAACAAAAAGGTCTTCGCCCCAAATTAGTGCTGATTCCGGCCAGTATTACGGGAATCTGTCCCCAAAAGTAGGCGAAGACCTAAAAAAAAGGTCTTCGCCGCAAATCCGAACTGATTTCGGGAAAACCAAACAGAAGACGGTTTTGGTTTAGACCGTCTTTTTATTTGCCACAAAATAGTAAACCTTTCCATGAGGAAATCAATCTCGCAAAAAGACTTTGCGGACCACACAAAACAGCTTTGCGGGCTAAATGGGCGGCCCTGGTTTTAATTATGCTTCTTTGTCTTATGCACGTTAAAATAAAATGTTATATGAATGCCGAGGTTATTTTTATTGCACTAGTTTTATATTGGAGTGCCAGATCTTTTCAATTTTTTTTTTTAGTGGCAACATCACCGATTTCTTTGTTTGGCCTCGAATTCTTTCCGATGAACAAATCAAGAACATTGCAACAAAATGCCTGTGTCCGCCAAACTACTTCGTTGCTATGACAACTGATACAGCGGAGTTTCACAGAAATGCTGATTACTTCATCCCTAATGTTTGCCTCATTTTAAATTCTTGACGATAAAGTTTGAAATCTTTTGAATATTTTTTTTCTTATGCTTATTTTGTTTTTGTATGCTATTTAGTTTCACATTGAAGCTGTTTGAACTGAATGTTTGGTTGAAGGCTTTTTTTATTATTTTGATTATTAACCAATCAGAGTTCTCTATACAGGGTTAGCAAGCTTTCCTCGTCATGCCTGAGGAATGGTAATCAAAATCAAAAACATGATAATTAAATCAAAGATTTTCAGCACTTTCATTGGTCAACTGGATCACATGACAACTTTTTCACGCATGAGCAATACTTCAGGTGAAATAAGGAAAGAAAGAAGAGAAAAGACAGGTAAGAGACAACAAGAAAAAGAATTTACCAATTCTTTGCAGAGAACTCTGGTCGAACAATTACAAATTGAACTGGTAGCATTTTTGCATTGAATAAGAAGACTGCCTTTATTTGTTCGTTGTATTAGTTTTTTTTTTCTTTTTTTTTTCACTTAACTGGAATTCCATTTACTATATATGTGCATTTATCAATGACGCAAGAGAGGTATAAAAACAAACCCATATGAGAACTTTGAAAGCACCCTCTCCCAAACCAATCTATTTACTTGTACGCTTATACCTCTAGTAGTTTTATAAGAGAAAAAGAGCTGGATAAGTCCACATAGATATTAAATAATTTTTTTAATTTACTACAAACATCAAGCTGAAGCATAGATAAAATGAAAAAATCCAACTTCATTATATTATATCATATAAATTTTAATTGTCAATTGTTTTTTCAATAAAGTTAAAATAGAGGTACGTTTTAAGCGTAATTTTCGTAACAAAGTCACCTTCCTATTACCACATCTATGTTTCAGCATATTTGCAGTATGTTTTAGTTTTTCCAGCAAAGACGTCTTAAACAACATATTTTGATTTTTGGCAAAACATCATAGTTTTAGTCCAAAAACGTCAGATTTTCCCCAAGTTATGACAAAAACCATACAACGACTTTCACAGTATTTCAACGCTTTTCGTATCACAAATGAACTGTTTTTAACAAAATACATCAAATCGTCCAAACTTCATCAGGTTTTCTATTTTACTCTAAATTATTAAATTTTTAACGCAAAACATTAAAAACTTCATCATCGCGTTTGAAGTAAAAACATTATACCTGGCAGCACTTTCTATATTTTAAGTACATTACGCTGTATCACGTGACGAGTTTGCGTAGGACCATTTCCGCGTTATTGCTTTGTAACTATCAGTTCACAGCTGCTAAAGAGAAATCGAAATGGTGGAAAATTGTTGGCAGCACTCTTATATCCACTTGGCTGGCCCCAAATTACTGCAAAACCCAGATCTTTTCGTTCCACTGGCAAGCGTAAATGATCATAGATGATTTTATCCAAACTATGGATTGCCTGCAGTGCTGTGCAATGTACAAAATGTACCCCGTAAAAACTGAAACATCACTTTTGTTAAGCAGTGTGAAACAATAAAAAATTACCATCGCCTACGCAACCCAAACTATCAATTCATTAAGCTCTGAATACGCACTTACGAGGTTAATTATAGGACTACAATACAGGTAGTAAAAATATTAAGTTATTTATTATAACTGCTGGTTTAAAAGATAATAGCAATTTAAATCAATGGTGCTTCTAAAGTTTAGGACAATTGAATTAAATTAGGTTGGCTTTGGCTCCATCTTTTTGAACCAGCCGTTCTAGAGATATTTTATTTGAAAATATCAGTTTATAGACCTCTCATTTTTCCAGCCAAAATAATCAGAGAACAAAACTAAGAAGAGGTTTTCATGCTTTATGGGTTCAAGAGCAGTAAAAAAAATTCGATCTTGGGAAGCCAATGATATTACATCAAAAATTGTATTCGCTTTAGCCAGTACAGTGTCTTTTGAATTATATTGTTCAATGAAATAAGGAAAGCAATTCGGATTTTTTGAACTGTTTGTTGCTGTTCTCAGTTTCAGATATTCATAAGTTTGTTGATATGAGGGATTTTTGTTTTTTATTGGTTTATGTAATTTTGATAAAACGAACAAGCAGCCAAACTACTTCGTGTTCTTCGAATATAGGAAGCGGTAGCGATTTGACAAATTCCGACAGCGATTTTAAAAAAGCTGTGGAGGCTTGCATCCAAAACATTAAGCAGTGCACCAATGAGCAAATTGTTTTTCCTTCATCAACAGCTACGCCAGAAGTTATGACGTCTGACTCTACAAACCCTATGACGTCACAAAAAATGTCAAGATCAAGTAAGGCTAACGATAAGCAATGAGATTTAATTATGTAATGATGAGGTGTTCAAAGTACTGCTGCTGCCATTTGCGACCTTTGCCTTGTCTTCACTTGTTCTATGCAGATACGCTAACGAATTAATAGCTTTGACAACCCAAAATGCTCTGAAATTAATCCGAAAAACATGTTTTAGTCTTTTGTCTTTCACGAGGCTCATTGTTGGTTGATGGAAAAGTTTTCTAACTCTAGAATTTGATACTCTTTTAAAGATTTTGCACACTCCTGATGTAGTACATAGTAACAATAAAATCTATTATATCAAAAATGGATGCAGCAGCAGCGCTGTTTCATAAACATTGAATATTCACTTTAACCTTTTTTTTTTATCGGTTTAGCACTTCTATCGGTTTAACACTTTCTCGATTCCAGGAGCGTAGCCCAAAAGAGGTCCAAGTGATTCAATCTAAAAAGGAACGATTAAAACCGGCCTGAAAAGTTTTGTTAAACAGCAATCCACATGCTAGCTTGGTGCTTCCATGTCGTCGTCTGGTGTAAAAGTTATGAGGTTGGAAAATAGGGAAACATTTTTGCCCTTTTAGAGTAAAATGTGTTAGACAGAATAATCCCTGTCAAACAAATTAAGTTGAAGTCTGCATCGAGTTACATTTTGTTGCCTTGATCATTGAGGATTCTATAATCTTATACTGTAACTTGTCAATTTTTTTTTAAATTACCAGCTATTACATTGTGCTCAAAAATCGTAAAATTTTAGGTTCTAAAGTCACCTTTAATTTTCCTTATGACAATCAAATAAGAGATTATGTGAAATACAACGCTTCTTTTCCCCCAATGGAGTCCGGAACTGTCTGCATGTGGCTTGAAACTGACGATTTCACTAACGATGAATATGCTGCTGCTCCCATGAGCTACAATGCAAGGCCAGGAGACGGCAATGACAATGAATGGCTGGTACAATTTCGGCGCTATGATGAAATTTGGATCGCTGTTCGTAATAGACGTGCGAATTTCGCTATTCCAGGATGGAGTCAAACTAGAGGAATCCGAAAGGTACGAAGCAGATGAAGGGTAGGCATATCTCAATTGTTGGACCCGATCTGGGTGTAAAATTACGCTGACAGCATTAAACGGGATGAAGCATCCAGCCAATTCCGGTAGTTTACAACAATTAAAATTTAAATGAAATTTTTGAAACTTTTTGTTATTTTTCGGGGGCTGCGGTTACAAAGATGTTCAACAAAAACAAAAAGATATCCCCATCAAAGGTTTAAAAACCCTGGATATGTTCTCCCAGCTTAAATTTCCAGAAAAAGGAAGTGTTTTACAAAAATTGGATAGGTCATGTATCGTTACTGGAAGGGTAAATTATGTTTTGTCTCTCTTTTTCGCTGGAATTTCAAGCTGAGAAAACAGATTGAAGGTTTGCACAAACTTTTTAGGGGGATATGGTTTTGTATTTGTTGAATATTTTTGCAACCAGAGAATCAAAATGAGAACAAGACATTTCAAAAATTTTGTTTCAATTTTAGCTGGTAACCTGTACCGAAATTGGTTTGATGGATTACTTCCTTTAAGGTTTACTTTTAAATTTACTTCAGCAGTATGATAATCTTGCTGAAAACTTTTTTTGCAACAGTATACTTGTAGAGCTATACCTGTGCAATTTTTGTTCAATTTCAAGCTAGGCTTTTGTAGTATGTATTGAGTAGTTTTATTTTTTTGTCCTACAATGATAAGTTATTCCGCTTTATATGGTTGATGTTGTTGATACTAGTGCTTTTGAAGTAGTTGACTGCATGGTTTAACGCTGTTTATTGCCAACGGTATTAATCGATTTGGTGAAACAAACATCATTGATTGATTACTAGGGCAAGTTTTTGTTGCACTAAAATTCTGAAAAAAGTTGCATTTATTTTTAACAAAAGTTACTCTAAAAAGTTACATTTATTTTGAACGAAAGTCGCGGTAAAAAGTTGGATTTAGGCCTATGCACAACGAGTTTAAACAACACTGATTTTGTAGCTACTCACCAGTTATCACACAGTTATACTTTTCAAATAACCTTGGTTTGGTCAAAATGAAGGACCAAAACATAAACCTCTTTTCTACCATTAAATCCAACGAAAGAAAAACATGCATACAAGTGTTGCCATCAAACGATACGGAAAATCATTAAACTGAAAAAGGGGCAATCGCTATAGTTTAATTATTCAAGAGATTTATAAGCATATAATGCTAGATACTTCCAAGCATGGTCTAGAGAGAAATGGCGATCGTTTGACAACAGTTTCCGAAGCAGGCGCTTAGCCAGAAATTCGTAATGGGGGGCTGTTTTGGGGGTCTGGGGGCGGAGCCCCTAGCCGCTGGAGGCCAATGGGGATCTGGAGGCAAAGCCCCCAGCCGCTGGAGCCTGTGGGTTTGGGGGCAAAGCCCCCAGCGCTCGAAAATTTTGCATTTTTTTGCAAAAATAACTTCATTTTAGGGCTATTTTGATAAAAAAATAATGTTTTTAAAACGTGGCTTAGAAATTGGCAGTGCAAACATGATTAAACTGGTTGCATAAATGTGCTATTTGGAAGGTGGCTAATGGAAAAATTTTAGTTCTCTTATATTGATGCTGGCAAATTATAAAATCGAATAGTTCAATAAAACTCACACAGAGTAATCTATTTCGTATACAGTTTATACACAAAAATAATTGGGGGGGGGGGGAAGGTGGCTAATGGAAAGAAATTTGAGAGAAATTGGTAATTAACATTACTGAATAGCCCCCCCCCCCCCCCCCCCTATTCCTTAGTTTATAGTACATTTGTTGATGGCACCTATGTTTAGCATTTTTACACTTGCGATCAAATTTGATTGCGTATTTTTGACCATTTTTCAAATTTTTTATTTATTTGTTAGTTTTATGTTCAACGAATTAGCCCCTCTCCCTAAATATATGTTTCAAAAGATGTTTTAAATCGCTGTTTATTCCACTCTAGTGCATTTAATGATCTCAAAAGTGCTAAAAACGTAGCGTTTTTCTCAATCTGCATTTTGGTCGACATGCCAATGGGGGGGCTATTATAGCCCCCCCCCCGGCTACGCAACTGTTTCACAGCATACTGAAACTTCGCTCCACAGAGCTTAAAGATGCTTGACAGTCTTATAATTTTGCATAAAGTTCGGGGCTAATGTTTGGTCGGGTCATTTCTGTAATGGCTCGACAGCCCTGATTCTGATACTTTGGTACTAGTACTTCTACGATTGTAGCTGAACCCTTTTGTGCAAACCAACTGTTGCATCGTAGAAAACATTGAGACGAAGGCAATACGTCACAAAGCTTGCTGTTATACAGTTCAAAGACAATACCAGAATTAAACTGAAATACTGTAGTTTCAAAGCATATTTTTCAAAGCACATTTTTTACATTTTGCGCAAAAATTGATAAAAGTTGCCGTAAAAAGTTGCAACGAAAATCGAAAAAAGTTGCAAAAGTTACAAAATAAAATTTATGGAAACAGCTTAAAACATTGTACTATCTAAAGTCTGAGTGTTTCGGAAACTGTCGGATGCGGTAAAAAAAGGTGCAAAGTTGCAAAAACTTGCCCTATTGACAGTGCTGGGCACCGCAAGTTTTTTTTCAAGTCCGCAGTCCGCAAATCCGCAACCGAATTTCAATTTTCCTAATCCGCAACCGCAAGTCCGCAATTGGACGTTTAAAAGCTTAGTCCGCAACCGCAAGTCCGCAACGACTTTTCGAGATTCTTGAATCCGCAACCGCAAGTCCGCAACTTCGTAATTTTTGAAGTCCGCAACCGCAAGTCCGCAACTTCGTAATTCTTGAAGTCCGCAACCGCAAGTCCGCAACTTTGTAATATTTGAAGTCCGCACCGCAAGTCCGCAACTTTTTGTGAACCGAGTGAAAAAGTTTTGCAATCAACCAATAAAATTTGTTGAAGTTAAGCCTTTATATTTTGGGTATACTGTTAAAATTTTTTGAAAGATTTACCTTAAAAATAAGCTTAACTAAATCTACGGTTTTTTAATCACAGGTGTTCTGGTAAATTTTTAGTGAAAATTTTAGTAAAACTCCACTACAGCTTAATTAGTCACGATTTCTACGAGGACAGCACTATATCTTGAACCGTTAAAATTTTGTTAAAAAACCGCGAGAAACCTCGCGGAAATTTTGCGAAGATCTTTTTTTGTTTTCCTCACGTGGAGAACGACTGAAAAAAAATTTTTAAGACCTTTTTCGCCTGAAAAAAAACTTTTTAAGACCTTTTTTTTGATATCGCCTGTAAGAATTTTTTGAAGACCTTTTTTTTTCGGAGAACACTTGCGTCTATGTCCTTGGCCTTGGCCTCGAAATTTTTTTGCGTCCTTGGCCTTGGCCTCGAGCCTAGTGTTCTCGACTCCATCTCTGATAGCAAACGTATGGTAAATACATTCCACGCAATAGAAGGAATTACTCACAATCGTTGATTGTAGTAAATGTACCGCAGCATGACTTGTTATTGAGCTTCTTTTTCGGATGGCAAACTTAAGAATTGAATAGCCTGGCCCCTCTTACTTTCACGTCCAACTCAAAACAGATTTAAACGCTTGTAATTCTGGTTAAAGCTTTTAAGTGACTTGACTAAGGGTTTTTAGCCCCCAGCCCTCCTGGTTGCGCTTCTGATTATACAGTAGGTGCGTAAACTGCGTGGAAGCATAATGCCCAACCCTCCGGCGAACCCTCAAAAATGCTACAATGAAGCTAGAGATATGGAGATTAAAAGCCATTGGATTACAGTGAGAAGCCATCAAATAGCAAAGAACAATCCGCATTTCCGCTTGCAACCATATATTCTCAGAAAACAATTTTTTTCGAGGTAGGAAAAGGCAAAGGCAGTAGAAGGCAAAAAAACATTCATATCACTAATCGTATTACTAAATTTTTAGTCCCTAGTTTCAATAAATACTCTAGGAATGAGATAAGCACACGCTACCAGCAGTGCCGTCACCAGACCAAACGAAGTGAGAGGGCCCTAGCCGAAAATGAACTGAACTTTTGCACAAAAAAACTGATATTTTAAAGCTACATATTTGTATTCATCTGTGGAAAAAGATACATATAAGCCCGGCAGCGTTTATTAGCTCGTTTCGCGTGCGGCTGGTATAATCGCTTGAAAAATATGTCTACAGGAGTAAATGCGACCAGAAGCGCAACCAGGGTTTTGTTAAGTAAAAGAGAGAGGGCTTGAACCACAAGCAAATATTTTTTGCACAAAAATCGTCTAATTTAGGTCCCGTGCTGAACAAACCGTTGCTACTCAAGTGTGTTACAGAGGCGGCTCAGCTGCTGGGTGATTTTTGCAATTCTGCGGCAAAAATAGCGAGTTTAATGCCATTTCAATCACATTTCGCACCTTTTAAAACCATATCAATAATTACAGTAAATTGCTAAAATTCAGAAGTCATTGAACAATTTAAATTGTCTAGCCTCTTGAGCCCCCATATACATTAGGTCAAGTCCAAAACACGTTTAAACGCTTATTCTTTTTTTGGTTATATTTTCTAAATGACTTGGTTAAAGGGGGTTGATGACCCTTTAGCCTCTTCCCCCTAATTGCGCGCCTGACTGCAAACTAAAATAAATCTTGAGTGTCCTCTAAAAAAAAAACAGCTGGTCTTTTAAAAAAATGTTTTCACGTATTATTTCGGGTCATAATCACTAACCAAATATCGGTAACGCTTCTGTAGGCATACATCCCTTTTCCGCGACACATCCGTAAAGGAAAGACGGTTTATTGGGTCACATTTATGTAAAGCAGTTGGTGGCCAGCAATTTTGCAAACTATCGAGAAAACTTCAAACGAGAATCATGTTTGAAAATTATTATTCCTTTTTCCATTATTGCCTGTTGTCTTGTCGTTACGCGATGCTCAAAAAGCATTCTGGATGAACCAAAATGGGGGAGGGGCACAAGCAGTCGTTCGTGGGGGACGGCGCCCCTGGCCTCATCGTAGCGACGGCACTGGCTACCACTACAAAGAATGATACCCCAGTGGGTAATTTTGTGAACTCACGGTAAAAAACAACAAAGCCATACTTTGAACCAGGGCTGCAAATTCGAACTTAAACCCAAAAATGTCTGTTGTTTTGCCGAACCCCGAGAAAACAGTGTTGACTCCAATTTGAATCAGATTAGACCCGCTTGCAATAGCCTGTCTTGCCGCGCGCCGTATCCTTTATATTTCTGCAGTGATACCACACTTTACAGTAGTTATAAATATAACAATGTTATTCCTCACAGAACATCAAAAATTTGATTCATCCAAAGGAGCACGGCAAAACAAGAAGTCAATTATCAGCTAGCCAAATCAATATCAATTAACCAAAATTTACCAGACCAAAATTTACGCTATTGATTATACTAACACTATGCTAGACTTTACTAAACTGTATTACTAAAAAACTGCTTCGAGGTCTCACTATAGAAATAGAAACATCAGCAACCAACTTACTACACATCTAACTTGATACACTAAACTACAAAAATTTGAGACACTACATCACTCGTACTGTCGAAGACTAACTGATTTGAGCACTAGCTGCAGATCTAAAGATTATGAGATTAAAGGTCTAAAGACAATACAGTTAAAATTACCACAATAACAGTTCTAGAAGATTCTTAAAACAAGCGCAAAAGAGGGTTCTAAAATGTTCTAAAAAATCAACCAACTAATTGCATAAAAGATGAGTACGCGGCATGGATTCGTTTCTCACGTTACCAAACAGCATGTCACCAAGAAGAAAGCGATTAAGTCAAACAGCAGACCTAGTACTTATGTCAGCCTGAACTCGAATAACTTGATATTTTTGCCGAACTTGAATTCGAAAAAATTAAATTGATTTTTCATGTTTGACTGGGTAAAAACATGAATATTTTACGAAAATATTAAAAAATTTCAATGTTTGCATAAAACTTGCAGAATTGCGGACTAAAATTAAAAATAGTCCGCAACCGCAAGTCCGCAATTTAAAGTGCCAAAGTCCGCAAGTCCGCATGTCCGCAACTTTTTTCGTTAGTCCGCAATTGCGGATTTGCGGACTTGCGGACTAACTTGCGGACTTGCCCAGCTCTGCCTATTGATTACCTTTATGCGCATGCATTGATTGATTACCTACAAAAAAACATCAGAACTCTTTCCTTTGTAAAATTCAAAAAGAGCTACCGTCATTACGTGAAAAACAACATCGAATAAGCAATTTTTTGAAAAACCATGCACAACTTGTAATCTATTTGGATGTAAAACCGCAATTCTTAATTTAGCTAACTTACCGCAATTCTTAATTTAGCCAATTGAATATGCTAAGAGGAGTATGTTGACCCGAAGACTAAAAAGTTGCTTTCAGACTCCGGATCGCTAAGTGTTTATTTTTTATTCATTTGTTGTTAAAAGTATATAAATTAATTACTCAAAGTTGCACTTTTGTGGCAAAATAAATATCTGTCTCTCTCTCTCCTCTCTGTATCTGGAAAATGTGCCGTAGTTTAGTGAACATTAGCGCAAAATGCCGCCGCTAGAGCAAGAAAAGTAGTGGTACAGAGCCAAAACACGGGTACACAAATAGTTAAGCAAGTTTTGCTCTTCAGAGCTATAATTTTATTGTTTGTAACATAGTGCAACGCATTTTATTCGAAATGTTTTCTTATTTGTTACGAAAATGCATGTATACAAACGTTAGTAACTTTTACAATGATGTCCATGTATGTAACGACCACCAAAACCTCCCAGGCTAAAACAAAAATCTTGCCCTATTTTGGTCGAAAAATCTTTACAAAGCAACACAAGTGACTAAGCTATCTTAATAAAGACTTCAAAAATTCATTTTGAGGGTACATTTGCGGATAGAAAGAAATTGCCCGTGTAAGTACAGTTTTACATTTCGTGGCGTCAAAAAAGATTTCAATAACTTTTGTTCTTTTCTGAGTTCTGACTAAGTCTTTAAAAACCGATTTCTCGGATAAATTTAGCATTGCGCTTTTACTGTAGCATCCAGTAGCGCACGTATTGTTATGTAGTATGAAAAATACCGTGAAAGCAAAAATAGCTAGTTTGAAAAGTTTCTGAACTATAACTTTTTTAAGTATTTTGTGTGTTGATTGTCAGTTTTACTGGCGAAAAAAGTTAAAAGAAGGATTGAACTAATTCGCGAAACTGCTAAAGGCCTAACAGCTTTTTCATCAATTATTTAGATTATTAGTTTTGTAGTGCTAACAATTAAACTTGATGCAAACTTAGAAAAACTTATGGCTGTGGCTTTTGCTTCAGAAAATTTTATTCCGTAATTTGTTCTGAAACCATCAAATCAATAGGCACTATCAAATGCAGTAGGAGTTTTTCCTGGTAGCTATGTCGTATTAATTTTCCAATGTAATAAACTTTTTTGTAACCTTATAGAAGTTTACAGTGGCAGGTTTAACGGGGCCTGCTGTGGTGGCCTAGACTTGCAAACGGACCAAAAAAGGAGCTCGGCTTTGTTGTAGCGAGGCAGACGCGGAGCTCGTGCTTCATTATTATCAATGAATAGTTATGTCACAATACAGTGTAACCAAAAATTGTTTCGATAGAAGTGTGCTACTACGTCATCCTCAAAATACGAGTATGCATACCATACGTCATCCACAAAATACTTGTCTGCATACGATACTTTCTTACAGTTATTTCATTTTTTGTAGAGCAAACGTTCACTATGCCTGGCATTTCGTTATTTTGTCAACTAACGAACAATCTAAATGCAAACAACACATACAAAAAAAAATGCGACATCTCGTGTAACAATGTATTCACATGTATTTTTGTTATGTTTTTCCTTGTTTATCGAGAATCATGAAGGGAAATATGTCGCCGAAACCCAAAATAAGAAAATTGCCGTTGGCTTAATCTTTTTTTTTTGTTAGGGTTCAACTTCATTTGCAAAACCGTTAGTCCACGATTTCAGCGAACAAACCAAGAGCAGTTTTGTTTAGAAAATGCCATAATCGTAAGTGGGCACAAGGCTGTTAATCGTTAATCCGTTAATAACGGAGCTAACTTTTTCACTAACTCGTTAATCCGTTTAAAATTTTTTTTATTTTATCGGACTAAATTAACTTCCGTCAAGTTCTGTTAACTTGCATTAGGGTTTTTGTCGTTAATGTTTTGCAACATTCGTTCATCATACCGCTACAAACAAGTTTGCACTGGTAACACTTGTTGCGTATTAGCTCGAGTTTTGTAGAAGAAAGCGAAGAAAGGAGCTCTTTTTTTGTGGCAAATAATAAGCTACATTCTTATAGGTCTGTTAATTATCGCTGTTCGCTATTTCCAAAGATTTTCCGATCGCTGCTTTGTTCGTGCATTTGAACTTATTTTTATCTTGAAATTAGATTAGACTGTAAATGTAACTTCCAAAACATAAAAAGCCCATCATAGCAATAAATATTTCCTTACAATCAGCTCAACAGCGTCAATACGTGTTCTAGACGCGTGTGAATAAAAAAACGTATTAATTACATGCAAAATATTAACGAATTAACGGACTTCATTAACTTTCGTTGATTAAAGCTGAAAATAACGGATTAACGTTAACGGAGGTGTGAAGTTTCTAACGGATAAGTGGTTAACGAAGCTAACGTTTTTCATTAACTTGCCCACCTATGACCATAACGCTTTTACTACAGTTTAATTTTTGTCAATTCTACTAACGCGTATTCACATTTACCAAAGTGTTTTACAAAAAATTCAGCCCGAAGCTCTGGATATGATTGTGGTGTGAGAATTATGTTCCAAGCAAAATCGTAAATGTGGTCTTTGTTTCTGTTTTTTGAGTAAAAAAGTGAAACACTGCAGTTCAAGATGTCGTTGAGTTTACGTTTTTAAACGCAATTATTATTCAAGAAATCGCGTAAAATAACTAATTATGAGTGAACAATCGGAATAAATAGGATTACGTTAAATTGCTGAAAATCTTGCTAAAACACCGAGCCGACCTTGAAAATCGTTTCATAATTCCAAATCTATCTGTGATAGGGTAATGGTTTTGCAAATAATTGTTGAAGTAGTAAATTTTAGAAAAAGTCAGGAAAATTCATAATTGTAGCGTAACTGCTTCATAACAAAATCGCAAAATATGTAAAGGGGAGATCGTTTCAATCCCTCTTGGGCTCTATAGGGTTAAGATAAAACCATAATCGCCGAGCTAATAAAATAAAAAAATAATCTACTCAACTATATTTTTAATGATTTATTTTGAATCGACATTTTTATAACTACTGTATGACATGATTATCGATCCTGCTTATTGCAGTGTAGTTTTGAAAACAACGATCAAATTTTATTAATAATGGTTACAAAACTGTGGTACTGTATCTGCATGTTTTTTTGTTTTTTTTCTTTCTATATTATCAAACTGTAACAGTTTCATCTTTGCTCATGGTTCTCATCCACTGAAAACAACATAGTACTATATTACAACGGTGAAAGAGCAAATGGGTCACATATCAAAACCCACCACGTACAATCTTTAAGAGGAGGTGGATCTCTGCTTCTAGGGCAAGAGCAAGATGCTGTCAACGCTGGTAGACTGGATAGTAAACAGGCTTACAAGTAAGTTAGTTATGTGCAAAATATATTCTAAAAAGGCAACCAAGTCGCAGGTTTTACTGCTCTTTTTTACATCAAACGATTTAGAAAAAATTTTAAGATTATCTTAGCTATGTTTGGGCTTTCCACCACATTTTGTTCCGTAGATGTCGACAGTTTAATTTAAAAGTTTTTCTGCTAGGAAATTTGCCGATGTTGACAATTGCACTCTTTTTTTTTTAAAAAAAGAACAAGTAAACTTTGAGTTGAGGCTGGCTGTTTTTAAATTTCGACCAATTTTCGGCCTTATCTGTACTTAATTTGATCTGAAATTTTGAGAACATAGACGTCAGTTATAGCGACCATGTTTGCAAAACTCTATGTTCAGTCTGCTTGAGTCAGTCTTTTGCAGAATCGTAAAATTGAAAAAGCGAGCATTTTTCTACTTGAGCGACTACCAAAAATTTTCTCAGTTGCCTGCGCAGTGCGCTACAGCACCCTAACAATTTCGAAGTCGCTTTGACTTGGCTTGTAAATACTGGAAAATTACTAAAATTTTATTGTTTTGAACCAGTGTACAGAATTTAGTTTTCTTTTTTGATTTGAAATTTATTCTTTTTTCTGTTTGTTCGTCGTTGTTTAGTTTCTTGCTGCTGGTATTGTTTTCTTAAATCTGGGGTGAAAATAAGCCTCGTGTTGTAATTATTTTCCTGGATCTTGTAAAGTTGTTCTTATAAACAAGAGTGTAGAATAAAGCTTCAAAACCTAGTTGATCTCTTTATCTCAGGATCAATGTTTTGTAACTGCGTGGTTGTCATGAAAAGAAAAGATCAAAAATCTGGGCGATTTTTTTTAATTTAAAAAAAAAGCTGTTTTAATCCATTGAATCCCATATCGCACCTGTTCAGAGCCATTTCAAAGAATCAGATTTTTAACATTTGAAAGCCAACTAAAAAAATTAAATTTTTCAATTCTCCTTCAACTTACAATTTAAGTCCAAAACACGTTAAAAATCTTGCACTTTGAGGTTATATTTTTTAATTGGTTTGGCCAAGGTAGGGAAAAGTAAGCTACATCGCCTACCGCAGTATTTTAGCAGAAACAATAATCGACTGGAACATTTTCGTTTGAGATTTTTGTTTTGTCATAAAAATAACGAGTTGTAGGAGTAGCCTACACGTACGCCAAGGGGCCCCAGGCCCCCTCTATTCAAATTCAATAATTTTTTCAATGAGCACTTCCCATAGCTAATTTATTTTTCAAAAGTATTTTATCCAATAAAAACTGGCGAAGTGAGTTGACTGCTATTGAAAATGGCAAAATAAATGGTTGCGCCTATATTTACCAAAGTATCCATGTTATTGCCCGGAGCGGATTTACATTGCACGTGGCTCCTGGCACTTTGGGGATTTTCGCAACATCTTCCTGCCAACTGTAAGACAGTGAAGACCAAAGAAAAGTCTTACCATCTGAGCGCGGGGTTACTGGCACTGTGCCATGTGGTAAATCCGGCCCTGGTTATTGCATTACGTTCATAAAAAAGGCTAAATGAGGGCCTGGGATAGCAACTTTTAGGACAAAAACCCTTAATTTCCCAGGTTATACATATAAATTGGTTAGCAAAGATTGAATTGAGGGAGCCCGGGGCCCGCTGGTTGTCAATATTATTGTTAATTATTGTTGTACGCGTGTATTGTTATACGCGAAAAATGCTAAAAGAAACTGAAACTTATGAAACAATACGAATTTTTGTCACTGGTGGGATTTTAACTGAGGGGGGGGCTTGGGCCCCTCTGGCTGCGTTTATGCTTTTTTATCTTTTTTGCTTTTTTTATCTTTTTACAAGAAGTTCGAATAAAAAAGCCACCTTTTTTGTAATGGCTTCCCAGAGTTGCTGCATACACCTGTGAAACCTAAATAAAATTTGTAATTAATTTCTTAAATTTTAGAAGAAGTAAGTAATAGGTTTTAACCTTCTTACGTCAGCTCCTCTCTGGAACGTTGAGTCTTTTTGAGCTGTCAAAACGTCTACTTTTTAAAACACTTTGATTGATAAAAAAATACGCTCTTCGACCAATTAATTCATAACAATGATACAACACGTCGTATTTTTTTTTTTTTTTTGACATTGTTTGCAAGATAAAGCAGCCCTATTTTGTTGCAGTGGCAATATCACCAATTTTATGATTTGGAATCGAACTTTGAGCGATGAAGAAATCTCGAACATTACTAAAAACTGCGTCTGTCCGCAAGATTTCGTGGTTGCACTGACAAAAGATAACTCGGAGCTGCACGGACAAGCTGGTTTTAGCTATGATACAGAATGCCCAACTTATCCTTCTGGCAATTAACAAGCTTTTTTACATGTAATGTTTTGTTCTCCCAATCATTTTTGACTTCACGTTATCGTTTCGCTTAAATCCGAAGACTTTTTTGAGGAGCATTTTAAGGGGGTGAAGTTATTCGGTATGAGTTAGGTTCAACTCATCCCAAATCTTATTTACTGAGTCTACTGTAGTTACATTCTTTTTAAGTACAGTACTTAGTTTTTTTCCAAATTAGCTGCATAGTTTGGCATCCCGTTCCAGTTGTGATTGTTATTGTGACAAAATGAAGAAGAAACTGTTGGATACAGTGCTGATATTGCCATTTTGTGTGCTATCATTGGTGAATTTTGCAGAATTTATGAAAAACGTCGGTTTTACGGGACGACTTAAGCCGTCTAATTGAAATATAATGACAAATCTTTTGCTGTGTTATGTAGGCACGTCGTACACCACTTAATCTTTAAAAATCGAATTAAGCTCATAGGCGTAGCCAGGATTTTGATTGGGGGAAGGCCCAAACCACAAATCACATGCAATGACGTCATCAAAAATTTTCAAAAAAGGAACTTTTATGGGGAAAAGATATTGTAGGATAAAACATCAGAAGCCGTGGCCTGGTTTAACACTTAAGCAAGATGTTATTAAAAAGAGAGGGCTTAAACCAGTGGTTTAAAAGCGCCAATGTCTATTTTGGAAGACGTTTTGAATAAACTAGTGTAACTCAAACACATTACAGACGGGGGTTCTGGGGGCAAAGCCCCAGCTTTTTTGGCGAATTTTTGTAAGTTTTTGGAAAAAAAGCTGTTGTAGTGCCATTGAATCACATTTTGCACGTGTTCATAGCCATTTAAAAGAACTAGATTTTTAGCATTTGAAAGCTAATTGGAAAAAATTAAATTGTTCAATCCTCCTTTTATATGCAATTTAAGTCAAAAACACGTTTAAAATTCTGCATTTTTGTGTTGAATTTCGCAGGTTGGTGATTTAGCCCAGATGGAGGAAAAAAGATGCACTGCCTCCTGCAGTATTTTAGCTGTAAATAATAATCTACTCGAAGATTTTCCTTTAGAGATTTTTGTTTTGTCATTAAATTAATCAGTTGTAGGAGTACATCTACGGGCAGGGGGCCCAGGCCCCCTCGATTCAAATTCAACAATTTGTTCAATGAGCATTTCCCTAGCTAATTTTTTTTCATGCATTTTTTTCACGTAAAAACTGGCGAGGTGGAGGTGAATTGTTACAGACAAATGGTACAATAGATGGTTGCGCCTTCTAACAACGCTATTCTCGCCGGATTTATATTGCACGGAGCCTCTGGTACTTTGAGGATTGTTGCAAAACCTTCCTGCCAAATATAGAAGAAGGCCAAAAAAAAAGTCTTATCAGCTGATCGCGGGGCCTCTGGCAGTGTGCCATATGGTAAATCCGACCCAGTTTATGCATCAAGTTCATAAAAAAGGTTAAATGAGGGCCTGGGATAGCAACTTTTACGACAAAAACCCTTAACTTCACTCGAGTTATACATTTAAATTGGTTGGCAAAAATTGAATCGAGGGAGCCCGGGTCCCGCTAGTTGTCAATATTATAGTGAATTACTGTTGTACGCAAAGATACGAAAAGAAGCTGAAACTGAACAAACAAGACTATTTTGTCGCATTTTTTTCATTAATGGCATTTTAATTGGGGGGGGGCGTATGTGATTACTGCATCGCCCCCCTGGCTACGCCTGTGATTAAGCTTATATGCTGCATCTCTGACATAAAGAATGTGTCACTACATGCAATTTAACTTTCTTATCTCACAACGTTCCATTTTGATGTACATTTGTAATGCTATTTGTAATGCTTTGTCAACGCTCTGCGCCAATTGGATACCAAGTTAATAGTTTGTGTGATTAAGAATTTTTTGGTGAAATTCATTCTTAAGCGTAAGTCACTACATGAGAGTTTCTTATTGACTTTTGTAGTTTCTGCGACAATTTAGACAATCCCAAAACTTAAATTGGGTTAGTTTTCAGGGTTCCGCTGGGGGAGCTTACAACGCTCCCCAAGACCTCCAGCTAAACATTAGGTGCATTTGAGCTAACTGTACTGATATATCATTATTTAATAATTGTTTTAAAAAAACACGTCTTGTAATGAATTCTTTCTTTTTTCTTTTCATTACTCGAAATTAACGCGATAAGTAACCAGTATACTAAGGCATGTAGTTTTTTTGTTGTTGAGCAAAAGTTTCATTTAGCATTTTTTTTGATAAGTTTTTCTAGAAAAAATATATGGGGCGTTTTCGTTTATTTTGTCCTATCCATTCATTTTATGAGCTAGCGCCGCCTCTGATTATTGCCATTTTCTTTCGCTAGCGATTACATGCAACTTCTAAATAGGGAGTTTGATATTTTTCAAGCGGGCTCAGCATAATTAGTTTTTTATTTTTAGCCATTTCAAGTAAACACAGTGCTATAGGCTGCACTACCATCTTTCAAATGGGACTGAGGCCAGGTTGAGCAACGCCTGAATTCCCTTTTGTTCAAGGTCGTGCTTTTAATTTCCTTTTTTTCTCGATTAATGTTGCTTATGAGCCAACTACGAATTCCATAATCAAATTAAATCTTGTATTATACTCGCTGTATCACGCCGAAGCGTGTAACGAGTTGGCGGGGCCCATCTCCGCGTCATTGCGTTTGGGCAACACAGGTTCTTTCGAAGAAATGCCGCAGCGGTGGCAAACTGTTAACAACACAGTGCTCGATTTGCCGGATCAAGATTTGAACCTCGGACCCCCTGTTCCAGAGACGAACGTGTTTCCGCTCAACCAACCGGCCGGTTTGATTATAACTTAATTAGTTCTCAACTTCTTATAACTTACATGCTGATACCATGCATTCAACCAACAAACATGTACTACTTAAATGACTTTGGGAAGAGGCACAGAGGTCGTTCAAAGCAATGAGGTGCTTGGTGTTCTTATGTAATTTTCAACAGGGAAAGTTGGGTTTCAATTAGAAGCAATGGAAATGAGGTGGAAGAGAGGCATATACTAAAGACTTTGCTTGCAGCTCTGCGGAGAATTTCTAATTGGTTGGTTAGACATACAGTATCAACCTCCTACTGTTTTTGGTGACTTACTTGACAAGTGTTTTGTTTTTTGTGTTGGTCATATCGACTCGAGTTTGTGAGAATGGTTCATCTTCTTCGACTGTCAACGTTCGACATTCTCTGAAACTTTTTCCATGGCAAATTTTGTTGTCAAACCTACGTTACAATCAAACAGGCCAAGCAAATTTAAATCCTCTGTAAGATATCACAAAAGACCAGACATCTTAGGTAAAGAAGCTGCTTTTTTTTGAAAAACTGGTTAATGATAGAAACTTTAAAAACTGAACATAGCTAATAAATGTCGAAACTCGATATGACACTGTAGTTCCTAAATTAATTTTCAGAAGATTTTAATACACGCTATTGTAATGCGTTTTAAGGCCACAATGAAATAATAATACTCTGCTGTTCATAGTGGTGATATTTCTGCATAGGAATTAAAAATACTCATCAAAACTTGAAAGACTTTGCGCCACCTCTAAACTTCATTTTAAAAGTTTAAAATTTCAAGCGTATTATTTTTTCATGAAATGAAACAATTTGAAAGGTTCAGAGGTGAAACTTTTAGAAATGTCAAAATAAGGGACACCCTAAGTTCCAGGCATACAGAAACAGATAGTTTGGTTTTAGAGACGGTAAACTTTTAAAGTTCTCATTTGGGCTTGTTTGTATCTACCTTTCGCATCATTGATAAACGTATGTGCAGTATTGTAAATAAAAGTTTAAACACCTGAAACAACGCAATTTTGTTAAAACTTCGCAATTTACAACCAATAAGAAGATTTATGGGCTGTGTAATATACTGTATAATTAACCTCAGCGCTCTTGGCTCAAAATCAGTGATCAGCCAGTTAAAGAAGAAAGCTTTCTGGTGATCACATTGCTTTTTCACCGAAGAAACCCTTCTATCCTTGCGCGAGCTATTAATTATTTATCCCCTAACCCCCTTTGGACTCCAATCAAGTTAACGGTATCATCTTCCACACCTAACTGCAGTGGTCCTAGCTCATCCCACCTTGAATACGCCGAGAATCGATTACTCTCCCTTCCTCCTTCAGAAGCGTATGTATGGGCCGATAGATTTGTCCTTTCTTTCAATAGACGGGTAGCACTACAGTGTATACCATATAATTCAAATGCATTACCTTCGACTCTTTTTTTCAGATGGACCAATTGCCTCCAGTTTCACAGCTGAAACCCACCCCCTGGAGCACGTACTTGTCTGGTGTAACAACCACAAGGCTACTTGCCACTTTTAGCAAGTTTTATAAGAACTTTTAATCGGATCTTTTCCTACTTTCAAAGGCTCCCATGCATCTCTGGCCAAGACCCCTCTAAAATGTTTTGCTTCATGTATCCTCACTTTCCAACAGTGCTATTTTAAACTCCTAATGAGTCATCGGTCATGCTGGTATCCCTGGAAATGGGCATGTTGATTCTCTTTCCAAAACTAGAGGCTCCCTGCCTACTGTGGTGGTCTGTAGTCCCTTTACCCAGCTATCGCCAAACCTGTCACACCCATAGTCACAAATGGAGACGTCACATTTCTACATTCCCCCTTCCATCTCAACTGCCCCGTTCCTACCGTTTCTCCGGAGAAATTAGTCCTCTCAGGCCCCATATGCCTTGAGCTTTCCGCCTTCGCTTTCACGATTAAAGTCGTTACTGTTGTCCCAAGTCAGTCGTAAGGAAAACTTTCCCTGCAGCACGTACAAACTGTTTCTACAGGAGCTTGTTCATATTTTTCTTGACTTTCTTGCCTCTGATCCTATATGCAAATTTACCTTTGGCTCTGCAGTTTGCACCGTGGCGTGTGGTTCAACAGTTGGGTCTGTGAGAAGTTCCTTTGCTTCTCCATCTCTCGGAAGGAGTTGCGTTGCACCACCACTCAATTAAGCCGCTTAAAAAATGAAAAGCAAGGCAGCATGCTTTACTGTATATGTTGCTGAAAATAACCGGGCAAATGTTCTGAATATGAAGAAATCTAGTTTCACGCAGCAATAACTTTTTTGTAAACATGATTATTGTACTGATTAGAAAACTGCTTATGTGCATATAATGGTGTTTGTTAAGCCAAGTTTAAGATCATTGCGCCACCTCCAAAAATTGAAATTTTACCAAAAAACTTTGTGTGAGTCAGTTTTTGGTACAAAGGAAACTTTTGAGAGAATCAGACACACAAAAATGTGTATTTTAAACTTTGACCCCAAATATGGGACACCTTGCTGGACGTTTTTCGGTTCTAAGCGGAAAAAAGTTAGATAAGCCTAGATAGAAAATTAAAAGATTTCTTATAATTCACAAAAAGCATCATGAATAAACAAGCTAAAAAACTCCAACTTCAATATCAGTTATCTAAAATATTTATCAATATTGTTTTCAATAACGTTAGAACAGAGGTACTCTTCAAGAGTTATCTTGGAAAACAATCCACGCTCCTTAGATCACGTAAGTTTTAAAGCACACTCACAGTATTTTAGTTTTGCCAGTGAAGGCGTATTGAAAAATACCATTTTTTGATTTTGCCCAAACCATCATATTTTTGATCAAAAACGTCAAGTTTTGTCCAATGTTTGTGGTGAAGACCAAAAGAGATTAAATATTTTACCGGTTTCCAATTAAACGAACTGTTTTTAACAAAATACCAAACCTTCAGAAGAGCATCGGATATTAATTTTTACTTTAAATCATTAAATTTTCAACTAAAAACTTTTATACATCAGAAATTTATTCATCACTTCTGAAGTAAAAAAATTATGCCTGGCAGCACTTTTTATATAACAAGTCTATTACGCTGTACACGTGACGAGTTTGCGTAGGATCATTTCCGCTTTATATTGTTTTTGTAACTAAGTTCCACAGCTGCTAAAGAGAAATCGCAATGGTGGAAACCTGTTGGCATCATTCTTTTGTCCAATTAAATATGAGCCCAGACTTTCTCGTTCCACAGCCAAGAGAGTTTGATCATAATGTGATTTCATTCAAACTATGAATTTAGTCTAAAGTGTTGTGCATTGTACAAAATGTACCCTATAAAAGCTGAACCATCGTTTTTGTTGAGCAATGTACACTATAAACAATAAGCAATAACTATGGCCAACGCAACCCCAAAACTACGAATTCATCAAGCTGTGACTACGCATTTACGAGATTATTTTAGGTCCACAATGCATGTAGTAAAAACAATAAGATATTTATTGCAACTGTTGGTTTAAAATAGAGCAGCAGGCTAAATGAATGAGGTTTTTAAAGTAGGGACAATCGAATTAAATTAGATTAGCTTTTGCTTCATCTTTCGGAACCCTGCTGTTTCAGAGATATTTTATTTGAAAATCTCAATTTATATCCTTTTTCTAGTCAAAATAAACAAACAATGAAACTGAGAAGACTTAGGTTTTCATACGTTATGCGCTCAACAGTTGTGAAAAAACTTCGATCTAGGAAAGCCAATGATATTACATCAAAAATATTATATTTACATAGCCCGCAGGATACAGTGTATTTTTTTCAATTGTATGTTTGAAAAAGAGAAAATAACGTCGGTCAACAAGCATGTCGACGATCACAACACCACAGGAATTGCCAAGGTAAGCATCTGCGACCGAATCCGTCCTTGCTCAAGGGACTCATCAGGCGGAAGAACAAAACAGCTTGGGGTATTAACGAATTAACCAAATTAAGCAATGCAGCCACGGAGAACAGAGCTTGCAAACCGACATTATGCATGGCATCACGCCAAGCGAGTGTTCCTCGTCAAAAGAACATTAAGCCATAAGGACCCCAAGTAGATTGTTAAGAACTACATAAAACTACCAGGGGATCCGCAAGGGTAACAGAGATATCACACCTCCGGACGGGCAACCGCAGTTGACAAGGACACTGGTTTTTTTGACAAGAAACACTCGCTTGGCGTGATGCCTATGCATAATGCCGGTTTGCAAGCTCTGTTCTTCGTCGCTTCATTGCTTAATTTGGTTCATTCTTTGATACTCCTTGCTGTTTTGTTCTTCCACCTGATGAGTTTCTTGAGCAAGGACGGATTCGGTCGCAGATGCTCACCTTGGCAATTCCTGTGCTGTAGTGATCATCGACATGCTTGTTGACCGACGTTATTTTCTCTTTTTCATTTAAATTGCTGTGGTTCCCTCCCGGAGGTGTGATATCTCTGGTACGCGTATGATTCCCTTTGTGGTTTTATGTAGTAATTGTGTATTTCAATAAATAAGGGAAGCAATTTGGATTCTTTGACTTTGTGTATTGCTGTTTTCAGTTTCAGATTTTTGTAAGTTCTTCAATGAGAGAGATTTGTATTTTTTTGTATTGGTGTATGCGATTTTGACAAAACAAACAAGTAGCCAAACTACTTCGTGTTCTTCGGAAATAGGAAGCGGTAGCGATTCGTTAGCTTTTGACAACGATCTTAAAAAGCAGTGCAGGCTTGCATCCAAAACATTGATCAATGCACTAAAGGGCATATTGCTCTTCCTTCATCAACGCCCCGGCAAAAGTCATGATGTGCGACTCAGCAAAGCTAATGACGTCACAAACAAATTCCAGATCAAGTAAGGTTAATTACTGACGTACAGTATAAGAAATGAAATTTAATCATGAACTGTACTGTAAGACTAAGATGTACAAAGTTCAGCTGAAGCCAGCGCCTTGTGTTAGCTTATTTTAATGGAGATGCATAAACGAATCAGTTACGACCCAAAATGCTTGGAAAGTGATCCTAAAAACTTGTTTTAGTCTTTTCAGTTTTAAGGGTTCATTGTTGGCCGTGGAAACGTTCAGTAAGTCTAGTTAGGTACTCTTTTAAAAACTTTGAATACTCCTGATGCAACATAGCAAAAATATTTAAAAAATCTATAGCATCTAAAATAAATGCAGCAGCAGTAGTTAGTGGTAAAAATTGGGTATTCACTTTAACCTTTTTTGTGTGTTTTATTCACACTTATTCAACACCAGGACCGCAGCCAATAGAGGTCCAGGTGAGCTCAATTCAAAATAGCAACGATTAAGTCTCGCCTGAAAAAAATTTAAGGATATAGGTTGAATTCTGTCTGAATTTTGCAAGCCCGAGTGCAATGGGTCAAAAGAAATTTCCCAGTTTTGAAGTTAATGGATTCAAAGCGTTGGACATTTTTTGACCCAAAAAGGAAGACATATTTTTGAGATGATCATTTTAACTTTCTAGTTTTTCTTAAAATTACCTGCTATTATATTACAGTTAGAAAAGCATAACTTATGCTAAAAAACTGTAAAATTTTAGGATGTTCTAAAGTCACCTTTAATTTGCCTCGTGACAATCAAACCTGTAATTGCGTACTTTACAACGCTCCTTTTCTCTTCATGGATTCCGGAACTGTCTGCAAGTGGCTTGGAACTGACAATTTCACCAGCAATGAATATGCCGCTGCTCCCAATACTGTAGCTACTATGCAGTAGAAGAACAAGACAATGACAATAAATGGTAGGTAAAATTTAAGGGCTATGATGAAATTTCGATTACTGTTCGCAAAAAACGTGCCAGTTTCACTATTCCAGGTTGGAATGAAACTGAAGAAATCCGAAAAGTATGAAGTAGACAAGCTTAGGCCTATCTTCACTGTTAGATCCGATCAGGGTGTAAAATTATGCTGAAAGCATTAAAGGTGGTGAATTATCCAGCCAACTCCGTTAGTTCAATTTGAAAAAACATTTTTTTGAAAGTTTTTGTTCTTATTTTGGGGCTGCGGTTACAAAGACAATCAACAAATACAAAAAGATATCTCCCAAAAAGGTTTTGAAAACCCTGGATTTAATCTCCCAGCCAAAATTTCCAAAAAAAGGGAGGGTTTTACAAAATTGGATAGGTCATGTAATGTTACTGGAAGTGTAAATTTTATTTTGTTTCTCTTATTTCCTGGAAGTTCGGGTTGAGAAAACAGATTCATGGATTCCAAAAACTTTTTAAGGAAAATATGCTTTTGTATTTGTTGAATATTTTTGCAACCGCAGCTTCAAAATAAGAACAAACATTTCCAAAATTTCATTTCAATTTTAGCTTATAAACTACACCGGAATTGGCTGAATGCTTCATTCCCTTTAAGGTTTTTTTTTTTTAATTTAGCACTATGATAAATTTGCAAAAAACTTTTTTTCGCAACAGTACTTATAGTATGCCAGTACAATTCTTGTCCATTTTCAAGCTAGCCTTTAATAGTATGTATACTGGCTAATTTTTTTTTGTTTTTGTTTTAATTATTACGCTGTATATTGTTAATGTTGTTGGCACTAGTACTGCTGAAGTAGTTGACCACATACATGGTCTTGCGCTGCTTATTGCCAACAGTATTTATCGATTTGGTGAAAAAACTTTTATAGGCGATTGTGAGCAAACAAGCGTTTTGTTAGTTTATGCAGTACGCTCGGAGTACCGATTTGCACCGGCGGACAAACAGCAATTGGCTAAAATAAACAACAAACACACGCTAGTCGTTTACGATTTTACACCCAGTGCAAATCATATTCTACTAATGATTGAAACTTTGTTAAAATAATCGTAAAATACTTTATTTTCTTAAACAATTTTTTATTTTGTTTATTGTTTATGTTGCAGGTATACCCGTGAAAATAAGCGACGAAAGTTTACAAAAAAAGTCTTCCGCTGATTTTTTTCCTTATTTGTTGATATTCAGCAACTAACCGTAATTAATTGATTAATTATATCTTCAATAACTTGTTAAAGCTATTTTTGGCGAGAGTGAAAAACTTTGTAGTTTCACGAAGTAAGTCGATATTAAAAAGTTTAAACCAAAAACAGAACCGCTGGACTGATAAAATCAAAATGAAACACAATTTACCAAAGTATTTTTAATGATTTATTTTAAACTAACGTTTCTGTGCTTTTGTATGGCACGGCTGTAATGGTATCCTAACACCCAGCAAAACACAATTGCTAGAAAAACATTTTCCAGAACGATTTTTTTGCAAAATTAACATTTGTCAGAAAACACACTTGCTAAAAAGTATATCTAGAAAGTATATTTGCTAGAAGGAACACTTGCCAGAATCTACATTTTCGCAAAAACATGCTTTCCACGATTTGCTCTTGCCAGAATTTACCTTTGACCGAAATTACATTTTCCGGAGAACTTATTTTCCCCAATTCACACTAGTAAGAATTTACATTTTGGTCGAAATCACGATTCCTCGAAAACTTATTTTATTTAGTTTACACTTCTCAGAATTTACCTTTAGCCAAAATTACATGGCAAGTGTAAATTCTGCAAAATAAGTTTTCGAAGAAATGTGATTTCTTCCACATATAAATTGTGACAAGTGTAACTTCTGGAAAACAAGTATTTGGGGAAACACAATATTTCAGCCAAATTCAAATTCTGGCAAGTGTCAAAAAATACGTTTTCGAGGAAATGTAAATTCTAGTAAATGTAACTCCTCCCAAATGGGATTTCGGGATAATGTAATTTCTGGAAAATAAGTTTTCGTAGAAATGTCTTTTTCGTCAACTGTAAATTCTTGCAAGTGCAAATTTTGAAAAATAAGTTTTCGGGAAAATGTATAATTTTGGCTAAATGTTAATTCTTCCAAATGAACTTTCGAGCTAAAGTGAACTGTGAAAAATACGTTTTCGGGGAAATGTGATTTCTGGCAAGTGGACGTTTCGGGAAATGGACGTTCGGGATAATATAGTTTCGGCCAAGTGTTTTGCGGCAAAATGGAATCTCTAGGAAGTGTTTTTCGTCGAGGTGTATTGGATCCCACGGCTACCCAACTAGACAAGACAAATCTATTTAGTCGCTAACTAATAGAGCTAACTACAACAATAAGTATGGTAATTAAAAGATAGTGTTGGTAAAATAATAACGACAGTTTACTTCGAATTTGTTTAGCATGCAACAGAGAAGTTGCGAATGGACCCTGCGGTTATCGAGTTAAGCAACCACCCTGTTAGACTTATGACTTGCTAATTTTGGGACTAAATTTGAAATTTGTGATAAAAGCCTGCTTATCGCAATGTATTTTTGAAGACAAGTGTAAAACTTTTTTTAACAATGGTTCCGAAACTATGTAACGTTTTTTTTTTTATTCTGTATTAAATTGTTACAGTTTCATCTTTGTTTATAGTTCTCATCCGTAATAATGAGATAGCACTATATTACAACGCTGAGAGAAGCAAGTACCGTTACCCGCGACGTACAATCTTTACGAGGAGAAGAATCTCTGCTTCTACGGCTAGAACAACAGAGATGGACACGCGCTACTTCAAAAGTAGCGTCGCTACCGCTCCCGCTACATGTCCTAAGAAGTAGCGTCGCTATCGCTACCCGCTACTCGTCTTAAAAAGTAGCGCGCTATTGCTACCGCTACTTTACAACGAAAGTAGCGGCGCTACCCGCTACTTTGAACAACGTGTAAATTTTTTTTGCCGTAACTTATAAGTGAGTGAGTATATGCGGGAATAATTAAGGAGATAAATTAGATTATCATCGACAGTCTTGTGAATAGCTTAGCTAAAAAACTATACGTTTTTTGAAACCAGTATATTTTGAGCTGGGGCTGACTGTTTTTAAATTTTCACGTACAGTATTTTTAACCTCATTTTGTTCTTAGCTGTGGTTGGAGTATTCAGTGACATAAATTTCATTAAGTAGCCTATAAAGTGGCATATCTATTTTTGCTTAGTTAGAAGTTAACTTTTGTTTTAAATTAAATCCTTATTAAGCAGATATATAATTGTTGGATTAAGTGATTAACTAAGTTGATACTCGTGTACTGCAACGTAATGCTCAATACATTGGTAATACTACGTTACGATACGTTGTTAGCTGCCTATTAACCTAAATGTAGCAAGGCTAATAATACTGCACTTCGCATGAAATAGGTAAATTTATTGCAAAGGCTTAACTCATTAACAGGATTGATGATTATAATTGTTGTTGTAGTGTATACCTCCTCCAGTTCTAGTATAAAAATGTTATGGAGTTTGTTTGCAGAAAATCGTTATTTTATTACATACTTTGTTTTCATAGGTAGCTTGAGTAAATTTTGGTCCTGCAGCTGCAAATGATTCTTTCAAAAGACGTTTTGTAGCATTTGATGCTTTGCCATTATCGCCGTCTGTTCGCTTTCGTTTTTTAGCTACCTTCGGCCCCTTAGAAAAACACTTCAAGACAGCTTCTTTTGATTGTGGATGCACACTTTGCACATGTTTTTTTCTAATTAAAATGAGAACGGCGATTTTCCGAGAGCTTTTTAATAACTGGCTTGCAAATTAAACTCTGAAATACCAAATTGGCTTAATTTTCTCCTTCATCCAAGAAATTCAAAATATTCGCTAATGGAAGGCCAGGGATTGGACCCGGCTGGACTCAAATCAGTGTCATTGCTTTCTTCTACAGTAATTATTGGCCTACTGTCAACAATGTGATCGCTTTAATTGGACTCATTCTCGTCTTGTTCGTCTATGACGACCGCCTCATAAGAATCACTAGCACTTGCAGGGTGTCTAATGGCCAACATATGGAATAACTTGCGTAAACTGCAAAAAAAAAAAATCATTTTAGTGTAAAACGTAGGTCCTAGTCGAAAATATGGGTCCTGCATTTTGAGGATAGCCACAGACATTCCAGAATCTGGTCCTAAATGAGAAGCAAAATATCGATGCCGAGTTAAGAACGTCAAGTTCTGTTGCACTTGAGTAAATGGCAGGCGCAAGCCTTTTACCAGGCCGGCGCCACAGTGGGGCATATCGAATCCATATCCCCTAAATCACTGCTTGTACCCCCCAAGCAAGAATTGTGTTCCTCCAAAATGGCGGTGGTGTCGCAAAGTAAGTAATGCATAATTATGCTTCAATTATGTCACATTGCAAAGCTGGAGCACTACGTAGTCAGTACCGATAGCTGTAGCTAGACCTTGTTTATTTTTTTGGTCTTCAAATAAGATTGACGGAAAAGCAAGCGCATTTCGATGAAGACGTTTTTTTTGGTCTTTAACTAAAGTTAACAAAAAAAAAGTTACTGCATTTCGTAGTTTTCAAACCGCACCCCCAAAACAAACTTTTTTGTGCATCCTCCCCACAAACACACTGCTCTGGCGCTGGGCCAGCCTCTAACTGTCTAATGTGGTTCAACCAAGCGCAACTCTCTACTCTGGTGCTAAACTATATCTTTGCATTTTTTGTCGTCCGCTTTTTGCCAACTTGATAGACCTACTATCATTTATTCTAACTAATCTGTAGCTGTTGTTTACGCTACTTCTATTCAGATACAGCTGCTACCGAGCCTCGGCCATGTGGCCATAGTTTAGTTTAGACTTTAGAGGACAGTGATCACCCGTACAAATCTTTTGTTGGAAATTGCAAAACGTTATAAATTCATCATTACAACGTTACAAAGTTATTCTGGCATTCTCACCAGTACTAACAATTTTGTGAACTAAATATAACAATTTACTAATGCTTTTGTTTTTGATTGCATTAAAAATATTACGATAAGTACGTGAATTTAGTAGCGGAAGTGGGATGGTTCCTTTTCTAGAAGTAGCTGCGCTATCGCTCGGTTTCTGTAGTAGCGGCGCTACCGCTATCGCTATTCAAAAAGTAGTGGTAGCGGTAGCGCCGTTACTACAGTAGCGCGCTACTGCCCACCTCTGAGAACAAGATAATGTAAATGCTAGATATATGGAATGGTTTCAGGATTACAAGTAAGTTAGTTATATGCAAAATAAAATTCAAACTAGCAATCAAAGGTTTTTCTGCTCACTTTTATATCAAACGATTTAGAAAGATTTTAAGACCATTTTCAAAATATTTGAGCTTTCCACAACTATTTGTTCTCTAGATATGAAAGTTTAAATTTAAAAGTTTTTTACCCAGGAAATTTGCTGGTGTTGACAATTGAACTATTTTTTTAAAAAACCAGTAAATTTTGAATTGAGGCTGGCTGTTCTTAAATTTTGACCAATCTTCAGCCTTATGGGTACTTAATTTGATCTAAAATTTGAGAGCATCGACGTCAATTTTAGCGACCATGTCTGCAAAACTCTACGTTCTGTCAACTTGAGTAAAGGCTTTTTCGCTGCTTTTACAGAATCGCAAAATTAAAAAAAGGGAGCATTTTTGAACTTGAGCGATTGCCAAAAGTTTTCTCAGTTGCTTGCGCAGTGCTCAACAGCACTCGAATAATTGCGGAGTTGCTATATGACTTTGCTTGAAAATTCTGGAAAATTACTGAAATTTTTTAGTTTTGTATCAGTGCCTAGAATTTAGTTTTCTTTTTAGATTTGAAATTTATTCTTTTTTGCGTGTTCTTAATTTTTTCTACTGCTGTGGTGGCACTGCTCTTTTTAAATTTTAGGCAAAAATAAGCTTTGTATTCTCGTAAAATTGATCTTATAAAAAGAGTGTAAAGTTAAACTTGAAAAAGTTGCTGCAACTTCCTAATCCCCAATGGATGTTTTGTTACTACGTTGTTGTCACAAAAAGTTCAAAAGTTGCGAACTGTCAGCTTTTGAAGTCAAAATATGTCAAATTTTTCTTTACACCTCTTACAAAATGGCTACATTCAAGTAGGCCTAAGTGTAAAATATTGTTTGTTGAGAATTACAATATCTTGAAAAAGGCAAGACTTTGAAAGCTCTTATTTGGTGAAGAAGCATTTCAGACTTTTTTCAAACATTTTTGTTTAGCAGCAAGAAAGTTGACTTGAATTCTCTTTTAAATACAACATAAAGCTTTCTCCCTTATAGTCCACCATTTCGTGATTGCTGCAGGAACCTCCGCTGAGAAACAGTAATTTAGTACATCACACATCACGGGGTCCAGCAGCACCATCGTCATCTCGCTTGGACAATGTCCTCAGAACCAGGCGCACAACCGAGATTTTGCTGAGGAGGGTGGTTGGACCAAAGCTAAATTTTTTTGTTCAAGAAATGACTATATTTAGTAACGTACTGAGCAAACGGGTACAATTTAGCGTAGCAAATCACAGATGGGGGTATAAGGAAGGAACCCCCAGCCACCAGAGGCCATGGGCGATTTTTACGATTTTTTGAAAAACTATCTATTTTACCTATATTTGGATTACTTTATTTTGTTTCAGTGGCAGCATCACAAATTTAATGATTTGGAATCGAACTTTGAGCGATGAAGAAATGTTGAACATTACTTGAAACTGCGTTTGTCCGCAAGATTTCGTTGTTTCACTGAAAAAAAATAGCACAAAGTTGCACGGAGAAGAAGCTAAATCTAGCTATACAGAATGCCCAACTTATCCTTCTGACAATTAACCTGCGTTTTTACATGCAATGTTCCGTCCTCCCAAATTGTTTTTAAGGTATTTTTTTCAATTCACCCAAATCTGAGAACTTTTTTCGAGGGGTTATTATAGGAGAAAGGAGGAGGTCATGCGTTATGAGTTAGGTTCAACTCATCGCAAATTCTATTTACTGTGTCTACTGTAGTTACATTCTTTTTACGTAGCCTATTTTAAGTTTTTTTTTGTTAATTAGCTAATTTCCCGGTGCATAATTCAGCATCCCGTTCCAGTTGTGATTGTTATTTTGACAAAATGAATAAGAAACTGTTGGCTACAATGCTAGTTTTGTCATTTTGATTCTATCATTGTTGGGCTTTTGGATTTGCAGAATTCATCAAAAATGTTGCTTTTGTGGGAAGGCATTAGTACACACCACGTACATCGTACATCACCCAGTCTTCAAAAATCCAATCAAGTTTATATGGTGCTGGTCTGACATATAGAACATGTCACTAGATGAATTTTTAACTAACTACTTTCCATTTTTATGTTCGTTGTTATGATAATTTTTTTGTACATTACATATTGCTATAAGCTTTAGTTTACGCCTGCTACTGATATTTAGTGCAGTTGACGTAGATGACCGCATGGTCATTTCGCTGCTTCCAGCCTGCGCACTTTTACCGCATGGTGAAAATAAAGTTGACCTGACTTGATTATGTAAATTAGTTGGGTAATATTACTGTATTTTAAATGGCTCTTATAACGTGCAATATTTTTATTTATATATGGCGTCAAAAATTGCTAATTTTTCCTAAAACTACAAAATTCCCGCAGAGGCATAAAACTTCGTTCTCAGACCACATCAAAGAAGATTTAACAGCCTACAGCAGATGAAGGTTCTGCTACGAAATTGAAATGTCTCAATCAGACTTTTACAAACGAAAAGGGTAGAAAGGGTTGTTGTTGAAACGTGTAGTTATCCTCCTGTCTTCAGACAGCGTCAGACGTTAACCACTGTTGAACGATCCGTAGTTCGCACTTTTTTCATTGCGATAACTACTTCGCGCTTGGAGAAATCCGCACTGCTTAATTCAGTGATTTAATGTTCCCGTGAATTTCTTCAAATTCTTGTCCACTGAATTTGCTGCTTGTTCGAAGCCACCTACCAGGAATAATCATCGTAAAGTGTCTTATCCAAGGACATAATAACGTGATCACGTAGTGAGTAGAAGCGAGCTCATGCGATAAGGGTCTTCGTAAAAATTTTGCATATTCTTTTCAGGCCACGCTGCCAGGACTTTGAACACAAAGCTAAAATTTTCTGCATATCATTTTACAAAAAGTTGCCATTTAAATGTAATTTGGATGACATTTCGCATGGTTGTAGAGCCATTTAGGAGAACTAATTTCTAAGATTTGGAAGACTTTTGACAGATTTAGTCAAAGACAAAACACGTTTAAGAGCATGCATTTGGGTTAAATTTTCTAAGTAATCTGGCAAAGAGTGGGCTTCATCCCCTAAGTCCCTCTGCTTATGCCATTGGTCTAGATTTGTTGTACGTCTAATTTTTGAATACATAATAATTTCTTCCCAGGATTATCTAGAAAGTGTGTCGGGCAAAACCCCCCAGATATCGACAAGTCTTTGTCACGTTGATCTTCTGGCCCAAAAAGCTGCTGTGCCAATTGGGCCCTCCAATTTAATTTAGATCTAAGCCGAAAGAACTGGTGTGTTCTAGACAGGGCACTTTGTCGCAGAGTTGTAAGTCGGGCCGGGCTTTTCGGGTCGGGCTCGGGTTCGGGCCGGGTTCGAACCTAAAATTGCCAAAAATTTCGGGCTTAATTCGGGCCTGAGACGTATTTTTTGTCTTAGGAGCACAAAAATATAATCAAAATAAATTGGCAACATTGCTAAATTTTTCAAATCTAACTTAACTTTCGTTTTTTTTTCGGGCATAATTTGGGCTTCAAATTAGTTTTCGGGTTCGGGTCTGAAGTAGTCCGCCCATTTACGACTCTTCTTTGTCGTATGGGCCGCACAAAACAAAACCTTAACAAGTGGAAATTTTTTCAACATTCGACTTGCAACTGCTGTCAAGAAAAACAGACGATGGACCACATTCCGATGTCATCTTGGTTCACACTGAAAGAACTCTGGCCTCCGGAATACAACAGAGGAAGCCCTGGCGTGGCTTAGTTATTGGCGTGACACGATATCAATGAGTACGATAAGTAACCAGCATATTACGGCATGTATTTTTTTTGCTTTTGAAAAAAGATCTCTTATTAAGTATTTTTTTGATTAGTTCTTGTAGAAAAAATTCGTCGGACGTTTTTGTTGATTTTGCCCTGCTCATTTATTTCGGGCTGGCAACGCCTCTGATTATTGTCATTTCTTTTTGCAAGCGAATTACAAGCAACTTCTAATTTGGACAGTTGCCATTATTCAAGCGGGCTCAGTATAGTTAGTTTTTTATTAAAAACCATTTTAAGTAAACAGCCTGCTATAGTCTACACTACCATTTTTCAGTTGGGGCTGAGGCCTGACTGAGCAACGCCTGAATTCCTTTTGTTCAAGGTCGTGCTTTTAACTATAATTTTCTTCTCAATTAATGTTGTTTATGAGCCTACTAAAACTTCCATAATATGATTATTACAGTAATTACACCTGGTTCTCAATTTCTCATAACCTACGTGCTGGTACCATGCATTCAAACAGCAAACATGTACTGCTTAACCGTCCAGTGTATTATAGTTACACACTTACACAGCACGCACACCTTTTTTTTGGTTGTAAATTGCGAAGATTTAACTAAATTGCGATGTTTCAGGTGTTTCGACTTCCATTTACAATAGAGTATGTGCGCCTGTCAATGATGCGAGAAATACTCGTAGATACAAACAAATCTCTATGAGAACTTTAAAAGTTTACCGCCTTCAAAAGCAAACTACAGGTTTGTATTCATGCTCAGACCTTTTTCGGTTTTGAGCGGAAAAAATTTGAATGGGCCCATATTGAAAATTAAAAGTCCATCTTCAATAGCAGTTATCTAAAAATATTTATTATATGTTTTCAATTACATATAGGACGGAGGACAATACGCTTTTAAAGCGTTATCTTTTCAACCAAGCCACCCTCCAATGATCACATCATTTATATATAGGGATGTCCATTTTAGAATACCGATTCTTACCAAACCGGCTTCTATTTTGAACCGGTTTCGTTTTTAGGATTCGGTTTTGTTGTGAAGAAAAACTGCAAGTGATAAATTTGTTCAGCCAATCCAGTCGACAGCGTTTGGACCCGGTTGTTACAATGGCGGGATTTTCTCTAAGAGGGCTAAGCCCCCAGGTTGCCGGCCTGTTTCCTTTCCCTAAAAACAACTAAAAATGACGTTTAAAATGTAAATGAAAAAAATTCAGAGAAACTGATGAAATATTCCTAAATGAGAATATCCAATAATAATGTGATTTATAGTGCTATAATCCTTGTACTCGCTAAAGTATACATGCATTAAAAATGAAACAAATTGTTGGACTTTTTTGTTTTACAGTAGTCGAGCAGTTATGTCCTGAATTGATATCAAAATGGTACTGACGGCCATTTTATACAGTGGATTTAGGATTCGGCTAAGGATTCGGAATTCTGGATACGGAAAAAATATTGGAATTATTCTAGAACACATATAATTATTCTTATTCTGAAATGGACGTTGCTCGTAATATAGCACATACTCACAGTATTTAGTTTGCCAGCGAAGGCGTCTTAGAAAATATTTTTTGATTTTGCCCATAAAATCATATTTTTGATCAAAAAAACCTCAAACTTTTCCCGAGTGGTAACGAGGACGAAAACGGTTTTAATACTTTACCGGTTTTTAATTAAATGAACTGTTTTTAACAAACGTACTGTACATCAAACCGTCATTACTGCATCGGATTTTGCTGTTTTACTTAAAATCATTATAATTTTCACCAAAAACAATATACATCTGAAATTTTATCATCACTTCTGAAGTAAAAAAAGTAATGCCTGGCAGCACTTTCTATATTACAATCAGCCTATATTACGCTGTATCACGTGACGAGTTTGCGTAGGACCACTTCCGCGTTATTGTTTTGTACTTAAGTTCCTCAGCTGCTAAGGAGAAAACAGTTCCAATAGTGGAAAACTGTTGGCTAAGGTGGAGTGAAAAAACTTTTTTTTATTTTAATTAGCTTGAGGTTGGAAAACTTGCCAATCATTAATCTAAAGAAATTTGTGAAATTATCTTGTCGTAACAACATCTTCATCTGCTATCAACCCATTAAATATTCTTCTAGCGGACTCGTTTTAACTGAGGTGCGAAGATAACTTACGTTAGTTGTGTTGTATCAATATTTTCATTTGCTTATGATAAAACACTTTGAGCGACAACGAACATTTCGAAACAAGACCAATTAATGAAAAAAAAAATGACAACTAGTTTACCATCACTATGGCAAAAGCTTGCGATTGTACTGGTGGCTTTGATAGAATCTGCTGCCATGATTACTTCGGCCGTAAGGCATGAGAATAACCTCTCCAAAAGATCGATCCAAACTGATTGATCAAAGCAAAATTCGAAGAGAGAGAGAGTCCTCCTACTAGATTCACCTCTGATAACCTCAGCTATTCCGACAAGTTTGATCTAAAAGTTGTTGATTATAATGCAGTTTTTGCTGACGATGTGACGGAATAACAATGAACTAAGGAGTCACTTCTGGTATCATTCAAAAGTTTGAAAGAATTACATCTTGGGCATCAGCTTTAATTATTATTTGCATGTCTCACGTTGAAGAACTTCGATAAAACATTGCACAACACTGGATCACAGGAATACTCTGCACCTATCAAAAGGAATTTCTTTCATGTGTGGATCATTTTCCCGAAATATTTGAGCCGATAGTTTTTTTTGCCAACCGTAGACGTAATGGTCTGACCACAGATCAGCGTTACTTGAGAGTAATCTGTGCCGCGACATACAAGGGCATTTTGTTTTAACAACTTATAGTATCACAAAATCAATAATGCTCAAACACGCTCGATACTTAACTTCTGGGAACAGAGTCCTACATTTTTATGTCAGTACTAGCAGTCCAACAACAAAATCTGAAGACTTTTGCAACATTTATAATGACTCTAATAAGAGTGTATGCACCACTGTGAATTGCCACCAAGAATGGTGCCAAACATCTGCACAAGATGATAAAAGAACAATGTGTTTTTTTAATAGCGTCAAAAGCATTGCGAATGCTGTTCTCCAGCAAAGCGGATACTTCGTCCACCCTAAACATTTTTTGTGACTGGCTATGATCACAGATGAAAATCAAACTACTCGAGAACTTTGTTTTTCATGAATTCTAAAAGCACGATCTGAGCTCGGCATGGACTCGAATGTGCAACAGTTCAGCGTTACTTTTTTAAAAATCGACTGCAAAAAATGCTACGATATAATTGGCTGGCAAGCTTTTAAAGTTACTGAGCCTCCCGTAACAAAAAATATGACAGACATTGAACTACGAAGAATGATTACCGCACAAGAACCACCTAAATATTTATGTTCCCGATTTTTGCATGAATTCGTGGAATGAATTTATACGCACGCAAATTAATAATCGGTATGAAACGTCCATGTTTACTTTAAAACGTGACTACTTCATATATCGTAAATAATTTGTTCAACACTGTATGTACGACCTTTTGAATTCATGTCACTAAATCAGCAAATCGTATTAGTGATTGTTATAAATTAGATGCATTTTCGATTCCGTATGTAGTCTTGTGATAGGTATTTTATTCATAAAATGTAAGTTTTGACACTCCAAGGTAGAAAAAATAATACAGCAAAATTAGCTTCAGCTAATAGTTTGGGACTTTGGAGTTGTATCAACTATCAAATATGTAGCATATCTGTTCCCATCCAATGCTCGTATTTGTTGGAAAAACAAGTCAAACGTTTTGTATGACGTCATTTTTTACATCAGATTGACGTTATTTATGACGTAACAATGGTGTAAGCGCATGTAACTCACTTTATCTTGGTTTTAAACAAAAATTATTTCCAAAAGCTTTGAAATATAGGAATAAATAGCTTTCTGCAGCAGTTTTGATGGTGTGTCTTTAAAACCGTTGCAATGTCGTCACATCCGGTTATCAAAAAATTTTCCAAAATTTTTTAAAATATACTTTATAAAGTTTTGTTTGAAGTTAAGAAGATAGTATACAATGATACAATTGCTCTCGTATAAAATTGTTTAGGATGTCGACATCTTATAGGCTCTCCTATCCCGCATCCAATGTGCGCCGATTTGCTAGTTCAGTCACGGTAAATATTTAAAAGCCTGGTGGCAGATCAAAAATTTACCTGATTGAATTAAAAATTAAACGCAATGTTATATTAATGCATTGGCAACTTTTGGTGCCCAATGTTATCGAAAAAAATTTTTTTCGGCTATTTTCAATCTACCCTATCTTTGGCAGCACTCTTCTGTTTAATTAGTCGGCCGGAAATTAAACCCCAGATTTTTCCTTGCCACGGGAAAGCGTGATTAATTACAAGGCGATTTCATTCGAACAATGGGTACAAATGTACCACGTAAAAGCTGAACCATCACTTCTGTAAAGCAAGATACCCTACGAACAATAAATAAACCATCGCCTACCCAACTTAAGTTATCAACTCATGAAGGTCTGACTACGCATTTATGAAGATTATTTATAGGTTTACAATCGGCAGTAAAAGTAATAGGTTATTCATTATAGCTGCTGGTTTAAAAGAGAAGAGCAGGCAAAATAAATGAGGATTCTAAAAGTAGAGCAGTCGAATTAGATTAGATTGACTTTAGCTCAATCTTATTGAACCCAGCACTTCTAGAGATATTTTACTTGAAAATCTCAATGTATATGATTTTCCTAATTCAGATAAACAGATAACAAAACTAACAAGAGGTTTTCATGCTTTACATGCTCAAGAATAGTAAAAAAGTTCAATGTTGGAGAGCCAACTTTATCAAAGTTCACAGAAAATTGTGTATACATAGCCTGTGCATATACATTAAGGTGGATCAAAAATAGCAAAAAAATAAAAAGTTTTTTTGATAACACGTTAGCTTGGGGTGTTAAAAGTTGCCAATGTATTTATATAACATTGTGTCCGATTTTTAATTCAATGGGCTAAAGTTTTGATCTGCCACCAGGCCATTTAATATTTACCATAACTTTACTAGCAAATCGGCGCACATTGGATGCGGGATTAAAAACCCTTATGAGATGTCGATATTCGAAACAGTTTTTTAGTTCCTGAGCAATCGCGTTATTGTTTACTATCTTCTTAACTTCAAACAGAACTTTATAAAGTATATTTAGGAAAAGTTTGGAGGATTTCTGATAGACGGATGTGACGTCATTGAGACGGTTTAAACACACCGCAGCTATTACTCGTTAAACAGAGAAAAGCAGCTTTAGAAAGCTATTTTTTCCTATATTTCAAAGTTTTTAATAATAATTTTTGTCTTAAAGTAAGGTGGAAAAGTTACACGCGCTTACGTTATTTGTGCGTCGTAAATAACGTCACAAATGACGTCACATCTTAAGCTTGACTAGTGTTTTCAAGAAATACTACCATTGGATTCAAATAGTTATGCTATAAATATTTGATAGTTGATAAAACTCCAAAGTTCAAAATTAGTAGCTGAAACTAATCTTGCTGCAAGATTTTTTACTTGGGTGTCAAAACTTGCTCTCTATGAATAAAAAAAAAAAACTTTCTCAAGGCCATATATGGAAAATGGAATTGAAAATGCATCCAATTTATGATAGTCATCAAATACAATTTATTTACATGAATTCAAGAGATACGGTTACTGAACAAATTATTTGCGGTATGCAGTATGAAGTAGTCACGTTTCGACCAAAACTTGGACATTGCATGCTGCGTATTAATTTGCCTGCGTATAAATCCATGCTGCATGCAGCTACAGAAGCTGCCATCACCAACTTATCGCACTTTTCCACTGCCTGCGTGTGACAAGGAAATCGGGAAAATAAATATTTGGGTAATTCTTGCGCTGCAATCATTTTTTGTAGTTCAATGTGTGGCTTATTTTTTGTTACGGTAGGCTTGATAACTTTGAAAGCTTGCCAGTCACAGCATTTGCAATGCTTTTTCCGGTATTAAAAAGTCATCTTGTTCTTGTATCTTGAGCAGATACTTCGCACCATGTTTGCAGGATGGTTTATTCTTGCTGGCAACTCACATTGGCGCTTATAATCTTGTTAGAGTCATTATAAATGTTGCAAGAGCCTCCACATTTTTTGTCGTACAGCTAGCACTGACGTACAAATGTAGGATTCTGTTTCCAATAATTATCCATCGGGCGTGTTTAAGGATTATTGATTTTGTGATACTACAAGTTGTTAAAAGAAATTGCCTTCGTCTATCGCAACCAGATTATCCTCAAGAAACGCTGATCTGTGCTCAAATCAATCACTAATCATGTTTATGGTTGGCAAAGAACCTGCAAAAATTATCGGCTCAAACAATTCGGAAACATGACCCATACATGAAACAAATTATTTTTTAATAGGTCCAGATTATCCATGTGGTCTAGTGTTGTGCAATGTTTTAATGAAAGTTCTTTAACGCTTGACATGCAAATAATTATAAGGCATTGACGCAGACGAGAAGAATATGATTCTTCCAGTCTTTGTGTAATACCAGAAGTTTATTGCAATTTCGTCACATCCAGCAGCAAAAACTGTATTATGATCAACATTTTTTTGATTGAGACTTCGACGTATGACTGAGGTTATTAGTGGCGGATCCAGGGGGGTCCGTTGGTGTTCTCTCTCTCTTTGAATTTTATTAGGTCAATCATTTTAGATCAATCTTTTGGAGAGATTATACTCATGCCTTGCAGAACGGCCTAAGCAATCATGGCAGTAGATTCTATTAATGCTACCAGTACGATCGCGTGCTTTTATTATAGTGATTGTAAAGTGGAAGTTACATATTCTTCCTTAGCCGGTCTTATTTTGGAATGGACGTCGTAACTCAACGTGTTTGATCAAAAGAAAACGAAAATATTGATACAACCACTAACGTAAATTATTTTTGCACCTTAGTTAAAACGAGTTCAAAGGAAGAATATTCAATGGGTTGATGGCGGATGAAAATAATCTCGTCATATGGCATTGTAATTTAACACATTTGTTCAGAATAATAATTGGCAACTTTTCCAACCACAAGTTAATTAAATTTAAAAAAAGTTTTTTCGATCCACCTTAATTTACCGATACCGATCAGTGGTCGAGTGGATAGAGCGTCTGCTACGGAAGCGGTAGACTAGGGTCGATTCCCGGTCGGGTCAAACCAAAACTATAAAAATTGATACTCCCAGCTTCCCAGCTTGACGTTCAACTATTAAAGGGAGAGTGTGAAGCCTCTGCCGTGTGAAGCAGATAGGTGGGCTGGTGGCAGTTTGACTCGAAGACCGAAAGATCCCTTCGCTGTCTCCTGATCAAGGCAACTTGGTGAATAAAATGTAATTACAAGTACAGTAGCTTTTTTAATGATATAGTTCAATAACTATTAAGGATAGCAATTTGGATTTTTGGGGTTGTTTATCGCTATTTTCAGTTTCAGATTTTTGTAAGTTTATGGATATGAGAAGTTTATGTTTTTTTTTGATTTATATGATTTTGACAAAACAAACAAGTAGCCGAACTATTTCGTGTTTTTCGAATATAGGAAGCGGTAGCGATTCGACGAACGGCGACAACGATCTTAAAGAAGCTGTGCAGGCATGCATCCGAAACATTAATCAATGCGGCAGGGGGGAGCTTATTGCTCTTTCTTTATCAACACCTACCCCACAAGTCATGACGTATGATTCTACAAACCCTATTACGTCACAAACAATGTCGACACCAAGTAAGGCTAATGATGAAATAAGAAATTTAATCATGTGAAGCTGAGGTGGTCCAAAGTCCGGTTTACAGCCATTTGCGCCCAGTCTTCACTTCTTTTGATGCAGATACGCAAACGAATCACTTATTTTGACGATTCAAAATGCTCCTGAATTAATCCTAAAAAAAAATTAATTCAAAAATTTTTCTTCTTCCCTCTTTTACCAAACTCATTGTTGGTTTGTGGAATTGCTGTTTTCGGGCAAAGTCTAATTTGGCGCAGCTTTAAAAACTTCGAACACTTCTGATGTAACATAGCAGCAATAAAATTTATTGTTTCAAAAATGAATGCAGCAGCAACGCTTTGCAAAGATTGAATATAATAAATTCTCCTTAACATTTTTTGTGTTATTCCTACTTTCTCATTTCCTGGAGCGTGGCCAAAGGAGGTCCAGATGGATTTCACAATAAGAACGATTAAACCCCGCTTGGAAATTTTTGGACATTTACGGTTATGCGTTGAACACCGTCTGAATTTTGTCAAGCCTCCTCCTGTACATTGGGTATAAGGAACTTTTCTAGCTTTGAAGTTAATGGTTCAGCGCATTTAACATTTCGTCCTAAAAAAGACGTTTCTCTGACATAATCACTTGATTTAAGCGTTTTATGACACAGCGTTATATAATGCAACGTCAAACAACACATCAGATACCAATACCACGACAACAGAAAGCCCCACGTTCGAAACGACCTCATCAATTGCATCACAGCCGACGATCTCTCCCACAAGTACGTCTAAGTTCAGAGATTTAAAAATAATAAGAAGAACAAACCTTAAAGATAAGATAATAATAAGAAGAACATACATTAAAGATCAAGTGAACATCAAGTGATCAAGTGAACATTAGAAAATGACTATTTTATCGAAAACTTTTACGTATATTTTAATAATCTGGCTAAAATCTAACCAAACTCAAATCCTTGCTCTACAACTAATCACAAACCTAGCCCAAACCCTAATTCGAATCTTAGTCTTACTGCTTCAAAAAAGTACAAAAAATGCGTTTTATTCTTTTCACCTAAAAGTTTCTGGTAAATAGTGAATTATAGTCACTGTCTAAATATTATTATTGTCCTTTTCTTTTCCAAGCGAATTACTGCACAAGTAACTTTTATTCAAGGCTGTTTCCATTTATACAGGTGGGAATCAAGCAAACTTAGTTTTTACTTGGCCCATTTTAGTTGTTTAGTTACAGGTAACAGCTCAAACGGTAACATTTGTGTTATTTTCCGAATAAGGTCGACTGGCTGAGCTAAAATTGAATCCTCTCGGTTAATCCTATTTTACATGGTGTATTTGACCAACGTATGTTACGGGGGAAGGGAGCATTTTTGCTTCTTATCTACAGTAACTTACTCCAAAACTAAAAGTCCTTTTTGTACAGGGATTTATCACAAACAACAAAAAAAAAACAAGAAAGAGGGCGAAAATGCCCCCTCGTGTAACATAGGGTTAAAAGTTTTGGTTTTAACCCTATTTTACACGGATTATTTGTCCAAAACATTTTCTCACTGGGGGGCGAAATTCTCCCCTATCTAACTCCTTAAACCAAAATTCATGAGAACATCAAACTTAACCTGCAGGTTGGTGTTCACCATAATTTTTTTGGAAAATTTGATTTTGAGTTGATGCCGTTATTATTGTGACGTCACGGCCATATTTTGAAAAATGACATTATTTGTGTTATGATGTCACCAGCGGTTCAACTTTTGCACATAGGTTTGCTTTTTGATACTGAAGCATAAAATGGTTTAGTCAAGTTAGAGTTATTACTCAAAAAAAATTTACGGCGTCATTTTAGCTAAATTTTAGCCCCAAAAAAACAGTTTAGAAAGGATTTCAAAAAACTTCAAAAATCAGGAAACTTCCCGTTACCGTAATTAGCAACTTTAAATTTTCAAATATTATTTATGCTGCATTTTGACTCAAAGTCAAGTTGGTTTGAAATAAGCATTTTATCTTTAAAAGGATTTATCACGTGAGAACCGTCATTGGGAGCAAAAATTTTCATGGTGTAAAATATTAAAAATAGGGTTAACTACTTGTTTTTCAGTGTAATTTACCGGCCAAGTACAAATTTTATGTGATCACTATATCAGCCCTAATAAATCGAATAACACTGTTCGAGTTCATTGAAATGAAATTTATAGATTAAAAAGTTGTGTGAAAGAAATATTTTTGGTTGATCCTGCAATGTAAACTGAGATTGTCGTTCACTTATCTCTGGTCAACAGCAAATTTTAATCAGAGAAGAGACCCAACTCTTCTAGCTGGATTTTTCGCGCTGATTTCAAAAATGTCTTGATTTTTTCCTAGCACATCAGGTTTACGAGATATAGTCACGTTTTATTTTTGAAGATTTGACTATAAAGCACGCATAGTATAGACTTTACTATTAGTAGAACTTTATAGCTATGACGTCGTAGAAACATTTCATCAGTTTCGAACAGTCATTGATAAGGAGTATAGCAGATTAGAGAGCGTATGTTTTGCTGAATTGGAACTATAGCTCTTTGCTGAAAATGAAAGTTGTCGTTTTAGGATCAGTTTTAGTAGCATCTGTAATTGTTTAGTAAGAGTGTGCTAAAATCATTGAATTCAGTTATTTTGCAGTTTTGTGCTTAACTCTAAGTTTAAGTATATCTTTAGCTTTATTATCACCACACCAAGAAAGTGTAAAAATAATCCAGACTTGTTTTGTTATGTATGTGGCAGCTTTACAATCAAAGCTTAAAGACAATCTGTCACCTCAGATGTGAAAAAAAATATACAAATTGTATTTTGGATGTCCTTTAGGCAGGGGTCGAAATTAACTTTTTTAACAACTAGCCCGTCGGGTAAGTGATATCAAATGTTTGCTTACCCGAGAAAATTTCAACTTGCCCAAAAATAATAGATACCAGTAAGTTTTGAGATTGTTTAACTTTGAAAAAAAATCCTAAAAAGTACTTCTTGACAAAAAAACTCGGAATTTACATAATACGCGTATCAGAATCAAATTCTTGTTCATGATTTTATGTGATGTGACGTAATAAGCAACTTTTTCCAATCATGCGTTTCGCAAAAATTGATTTTTTGATTGTAATTGTTTCGATTATTGCGTTACAATAATATTGATTAATTTTGCACTTTCGTTGCAAACGCATTTCAATCGCAAATATTATGGAAACTACGTTAGCTAGAAAAGCGGATTTTTTTGCAAAAGTTAGAAAGAGCTGAAAGATGTTTTGAACAATCATAACAAACAAATTTGCACAATTCTTGACATTTTCATGCACTGCAGGGTTTAATATTCGAAATAGCGGTTGACGGGGCAAGCGTGAGAAATTTTTCTTAGAAAAAAAACTTTGCATTTTGTGCCAAAACGTTGCTAAACGTATCTGAGTATCGAAAAACTTGCGTGCAAGTAAAGAAAAGTTAATTGCGATTAATGTGTGCGTACGATTAAATGAAGTATTAATTGTGATAATTACAAAGTGCTAAGTAATATAAGGCAAACAACTTTCACTTTTCTCTACTTACATTTCATTTTATTGCATGAACAGCAGACTTAAATAGTGTCTCTAAATAATCTTATTTGATGTTGATTGATACGCTATATTTTGTTAACTTGCCCGTCGGGCAAGTTAAGCAGAAAACTAACTTGCCCGAGGCGATTTCAGCTTGCCTCGGGCAAGCGGGCAAGCGCTAATTTCAAACCCTGGCTTTAAGAGATCAAGATAAACAGTGAGCTCCGCATCAAATATGCACCTCTTGCTCCAGTGGCTTGCGAAACCGGCTGAACAAGAGAACTTCAGCAATGCCTTTGTTATTCCAATGATATGGAGGGAACCTGAGTAACATTTTCAAGATTGTTATTTTTTCCTTGTGAATGCTAAACGGTTTAGCTCAAAGCACAGAAAGAAGATTACTTACCCTATTATAGACTCAGCATTAAGACCTGTTCCATACAGCCCCTCAATGTCTGCTCCACTTTCTTCTGAAGATGAATAGCCAGCCTTGCTGATGAAGTGGTATTTGACGAAAATAGCAACCTTGCTCCTAGCGATTCAACAGGTTTTAAGTATGAACCAGAAGAAAAATTGAAACCCATTCTATTTTCCCAGGAACAGTTAAATGATCTTATAAGAGACTTAGCACTTTCTGAACAAATAGCAGAACTTCTTGCATCGCGCTTGTGAGAAAACAACCTACTTCAAAAGGATTTGTTGGTTAGTCATTACAGAAAGCGCTGTACTGATTTGTCGAGAGTATTCAGAGTAGACTGTGCTACTGTTATGACATCATCAGCTTATTTGAAAAACTAGAGAGGATCACAAAGCAAGTGAGTGGCACCTCTTCCTAGATTCTTCCAAAAGAAGTCTTAAAGCAGTTCTTCTCTACAATGACAATATAAAGCCATTTGTCCCCTGGTTCCAATTGCCAATTCCGTGCATTAAAAGGAATCTTATAAAAGTATTGAAATTCTCCTCGATGCCATTTGGTATAATGAATACAAGTTGTATCTATGCGGAGACCTGAAGATCATCGTCACTTTAATGGCAATGCAAGAAGATTCACACAATACTGCTGCTTTCTCTGTGTATCAGATAGTCGTGCTACTGCAGAACACTATGTTGGAAAAGATTAGCCAGCAAGAGTAACATAATTCCAGGAAACGTAAATATCAAAGAGGTTCCTTTAGTTGACCCAAAAAATGTATCAATGCCCCGTCTTCATATATAATTAGGTTTAATGAAGAATTTTGTCATACAGCTGGGAAAGAGAAAGTCCAATGGATTTGCGTTCCTTTGCAACAAGTTTCCCAATATAAGTGAAGCGAAACTGAAAGAAGGCATTTTTGTTGGTTGACAAATTCGAGAAGTTTTAAAAGATCCAAAATTTGAAAAAGAGCTAAGTTTAATTGAACTCCGTGCTTCAAAAGCATTTACTGTAAATGGCTTTGTGCAAACTTCTTGGAAAATAAAAGGTCACCGTCATTTAACATGGTAGTTAAAAATTTGCTTGACGCGTACAAGGAAATGGGCTGCCAAACGTCACTAAAAATTCCTTTTTTAAATTCTCACCGGGACTATTTTCCAGCAAATCTTGGCGCGATCAGCGAAGAGTAAGGTAAAAGATTTCACCATGACACTCAAGCAATGGAGGCACGCTATCAAAGTTTTTGGAACGAAGGAATGCTGGCAGACTATTGCTGGTTGCTATATCGTGACGTTCCAACCCATTCTCCCAAACGAAAATCATATTTAAAGCATTTTTAGGTGTGCATGTGAATAGTCTCTTTTTGTTCATAAAAACAAACCATGCATGTGATTTTGTGTGAAATTTAGAGAAGTTGAGGGCTCACCTACATTGTTTAAGTTTGAATAACCAGTGTATATTGTATAATCTATACGCAAGTGTAAGAAGAACCATTAGATTACCCATAAGATAAGAACATTGCATGCAAATAAATATTGCTAAATTGTATTCTTTTCGTCTTCGTTGATTAAAGTAGTAATTTATTTGTTTTAAATTTATACATGACAAGTAACATGAAGTTATAATATGAGAACAATGAGCGTAATTCAAACGTTATTAAGCCTTTTAGCTTGGGCTAATTTATAAATATCATTTAAATATTTAAAATATTAAAATGTAAATATTTTGAAAACGTGATGAGCTAGAGAAAAACTGAGCTTAGATTTCGAATCAGCACCAAAAAATCCACATAAAAAAGTTGACTTACATTTCTGATTAAAAAATTAAGTAAAAATTTGTTAACCAGAATTATTTATGCTCTGGCGACCTACGGTAGAAAAAACAGCATGAAAACAAAAACAGGGCGATTAAGTCAAAAAGTAGACGTCGTATTTTTGTCAACCTGAACTCGAACTCGAAAAAACTAAATTAGAAAATGCGAACTAGAACTGTAACTTGTTAAAATAGGCTGAACTTGAACTTGAACTTGAACTCGAATAAAAATCGACCGAATTCGCAGCCTTGATTGCAGTGCATGCTGATACCATGCATTCAATCAGCAAAAATCCTCTAGTTAATGTTCACAGAACGCGAATTTTTTCATTTTGTAAGTGCAATGCTTTAAAGTACTTTAAATGAGGTCGAAAGAGTTTCTTTTTTTACTAGATTGTTCTGTGATGACCTTTCATTTTCCACGTCAACATCAAACGGAAGATTACGTTGAGTATTCTCTTGATTTTCCACAAATGAATGACGGAACACTTTGCTTGTGGTTAGAGTCCGAAAATTTTATCTACTCCGTTCCAATAAGTTATTCCGTCAATGACGAAAACCATGAATGGCTGATTTTTTTTGATTCCCGACAGATTAACATTTTTCTTGGAGGAAATGTAATCGTGCAAACGGACAACGTTTCGCTAGGCGGAGTCAGCAAGGTTAGAATAAATCACTTCATAAATTTCAACGTTGTATTAATTTATTCAATGTGCTTTTCTTAGATGCGCTTTTAAAAATAATTCTCTTCTTCGGAGCAGAAAAACGGGACAATGTGAAGAGCTTTGACAAAAAAACAAAGCAGAGCCAAGATAAAATGAAACATTCTATTTACGAGACGTTTCGACTTAAACTAAAGTCATTATCAATCTATAAAAAATCATGACGTTAGAATTGTTGAAACCATCAATATAAACCAAAACGATGAGCCGGAGGTAGTATAGTTAATAACCTGGCCAAGGTAAAATCTAAAAGATGACAACACTAAAACTGAACCAAAATCAAAAGGAAAGGAAAAAAAACTAATTATAATAATTTGTCACAGATAACCCAAATATAGTGAAATTAGCCAAAACTTACCTTGGGTATAGAATTTCAAGTGAAGACATGGTTATTAAATATCTCTCTTTTTAAATCTGTACTACATCTGTCAATAAATTTGGCGCTAGAATGGAAGATTTGAGGGTCAAACTGGCAACTCACTTGTAGTTCAGAGACCGAACTTACAGCTAAACCAATCAAGTACGCTTATGTAACGGTAAAAATTTTAAGAACTAATGAATTCATCATATCAAAGCTCTGTAATTTCTCTCAAAATTTAAATGTTGTGCATGATTGCTATGAAATTGGTGATATGTTTAAACATAAAGAACTGAAACCTAAACTTTATCGTCACAATATTGTATGCAAGCTAACTTGTTCTTGTGGTAGTGTGTATACATTGGTCAGACCCTACATAATTTGCAATCACGTTTGCACAAGCATAATCCTGCAACTAATCCCAACCAGCAATCAGATGTCAACAAAAATCTCCTTCAAAATTCCTGCCATATTATTGACTTTAATAATCCAGAAGTTTTATGTTCAGCTTACCACACCAAAGAGTTATTAATCAAAGAAACATTATTAATTCAGCAATATCAACCAGATATATATATATATTTTTTTTTTTTTTTTATCGGGTATCAGATATCATATTTATTTATTTACCCAGTGACATCATATCACGAAAAAAACTGCAACTTCCTCTAGGTCTATCACCAAAGCATCGAGACATGCAATTTCTTTAAAACCCACACACAAATTTGCAGAGTCAAAGCGATATTTAGTCACTTGGTGAGGAGACAGCGAAGGACCGAAAGGTCATCTAAGGCTACTGCCACCGCACCAAGTTAAGGTTAAAAAAGCAGCTTTTAGATTTTCTCAGTGAGCTACTTTTTATGACAAAAAAATTTTATGCAAAATTTAAAAAAAGTGTTACAAAGATATGTACACTTTGTACAGTATATACACAAAACTTACTGTCAACATGTAAAGAAAATGCATGGCAACATTTGAATTGTTCTAACTCTAAGTATACTAAAAAATAAATAAATAAATAAATAAAAACAATACTGTAACTACAGATTGGATATAAAATAAATCAATAAAGTTCATAATGCTTATTTATGTTTTATAGAATTTAAAGAGGGCAATTGGAGTGAAAAAAAATTATTGCTTTTTTTTGTATTGTATGCCAATATGTCATTATTACTGGTACAATTTCCAATACCAGTATATATCAATATCTCTCAGTTACTGCAAAATTACTTATAATTCAGAGGCACATCAAAATGAGAGATGACGTATTGTATAAATGTGTGATAGATGAATGCACCAGATCCGCCATGCAATCAATAGAATAGGTTATTGTTAAACTCAAGGATAAATAATTAAATATGCAACTACTGTATGTTTACTGTACTTACTACTGCATTGCTGATAGAAAGCTGTTATTCTAGCTTTTATCGGTTTCATAGGTTGATGAAAAATGAGCTTTAACAGCTTTTTTAAATCCGTAGAATGAAACTTCTTTTAAACTGCTTGGAATTTCATTCCGAATTTTAATTCCTGCGAATGATAGAGACTTTTGCCCTAATCTTGTTCTAGTTCTTGGAAGAAAGAAGTTGTTTTTGTGGCTCAATCTTGTCTTACGTGTATAACAGTTTTTTATTGGGTTAAACTTATCTAAATTTGCAAAAGATAATACATTATTGTGAATTTCGTAAATTAGTTTTGCAGTTTCAAGAGAGTAAATATCCTTGAGTTTTAAGCATTTAGCTCGATAGAACAAAGGATTTGTATGCTCTCGGTATCTACTTCCAGTTAACAATCTGATGCTTCTTTTTTGCAGAATGAAGAGAGGTACTAGTGTTGATTTTGAAGCAGTCCCCCAACTACTTATGCAATATAGTAGATGAGAGTGTATGAGGCAGTGGTAAACAGATCTTAGTGTTTGCTCATCTACAAAGTGTTTTAATTGATTAAGGGCCCAAGATCCCCTTGCAACCACATTTATGTGGATGGATCTTCACTTCTATTATATGTATTCAAACAGAAAAGTTTAGTAAGCACCTTTAATTTCTGAGACAAATAATTACAGAGCTTTGATTTGATGAATTCATTAGTTCTTGAAATTTTTACCGTTCCATAAGTGTACGTGATTAGTTCAGCTGTTGGTCCTGTCTCTGAACTACAAGTGAGTTGCCAGTTTGACCCTCAAATCTTCCATTCTAGCGCCAAATTCATTGGCAGTTTAGTACAGATTTAAAAAGAGATACTTAATAACCAGGTCTTCACTTGAAATTCTATACCCAAGGTAAGTTTTGTAAATTCTTTTTTGACCATCTTGGTTAGAGGGTTTTAGTTTTGGTTAAATTCGCTATATTTGGGTTATCTGTGACAAATTATTATAATTAGTTTTTTTCCTTTCCTTTTGATTTTGGTTCAGTTTTAGTGTTGCCATCTTTTAGATTTTACCTTGGACAGGTTATTAACTATACTACCTCCGGCTCATCGTTTTGGTTTATATTGATGGTTTCAACAATTCTAACGTCATGATTTTTTATAGATTGATATTGACTTTAGTTTAAGTCGAAACGTCTCGTAAATAGAATGTTTCATTTTATCTTGGCTCTGCTTTTTTTTTGTCAAAATTTTTTCTTCTTGCTTTATGAGGATGAACATAAAATTATTTAGACCATTGTGCTAAGAAAATTAATGCAGTAATAAGCTATAGACAGTATACAGAGTCTTTTAGGCACAATCAAGCCTTTGATTAACAGCCCAAAACATACTGTTTCGGAATCGACATTCGTTTGTGATTCCTCGTCAGTATAGCTAGAACTACAGGTATGAGCATGAGCGTAAAAAGACAAAGAATCGCAAATTAATCTGATCAAGACAATTTTTTTTCCCAAAAATATTAAGTAATCACAATATCACAAGAGATAATTCTAATAGTTCAAAGCAAAATTAATTATTTCCAATAGCATGCCTTATACAGCTGTTTCGCCCAATCTCAGGGCTCATCAGTAAAGCCAGTAAGGCCAAAATGACAAATATCACCACTGATAAAAATCTTCGAAACATGCATCTTTACCAATTTATCAATCAATGAATAAATCTTTACCGATTACGTTTATAATACATAAATCTTTACCCATCATTCAGTCAATTTTAGCCAAAATAAGTAAATCTCATCCAAAAAATTTTTACCTAAGGAAGCTAAAGCTATTAACCCATATCACGCCTGCGTCAGTTTAAACTGACGCTAGAAAAAATTGATTTTCGATAGGTTGACAACATCAAATTGAGTAATGTTTAATTTTGTCATTTCATTACATCCTAGACTTTTAATTCCAAACATTTTTTTATTTAATTTTTGCGTAAAAAAAAAATTATAATAAACATAACAAGAAAATGCATAATTTTTGTTTTTTGCTGCATGTCATTTATTGATGACGTCACTGCAACTTACCGTGAGAGAGCAAAATTTTCTAACCTTGAAAAACAAAGAATAAATTTATACCTAAAGATGACAATAGCTGAAAACTTGCGAAAAAACGTTTTTGACTTGCTTTATGTGGGAATTTTCCTGCGTCAGTTTAAACTGACGCTGGTGGTAAATGGGTACGTGTGAAATTTTTTCGCTAATTAGATTTTGAGATTAAGCAATCTGTAATAGTTTGTTTTATTGTACCTAAATCGTTTCGATGAAAGATAATCCGCATTTTGTAACAATAAATTAGAACTTTTGTGGTTATTTTATTGCACGGAAATCTTTTTATAAAAGGTAATCCTCATTTTGTAAAAGTAATTGGAACTTTGTGGTTGTTTTATTGCACCTTAATCCTTTTCTGGAACAATGACTGGTTAATCCGCAATTTTGTTTTAGCTTCAACTTTTCTCTAATTCTCACCACGGACAATTAATGAAGTGATCTAATTTCTAGTACAAAACAATATTTGTCAAATAACAGTTGTGGGTCTTGCATTTTTCGAGAAAATTTTGTTACGAGTAAATTGAGTGTAGCCGCTTACCGAGTGTGACAAATTGCAATTGCAAGCGAAGTTGCGTTGTGAATCAAAAGTTAAGATAAAGTAAATTTAAATGGTTTCATTGTTGAAGTTGAGATATTTTGATTAAATTTTGCGCAAGTATTTCTTCAGGTAATTTTACAGTGTTACCGTGGTAATATTTACTAGATTATGAATGTTTATGAAGCCTTAGAAGCATTGGAAGAGCTAAAAAATAACGGATCTACAGCTGAATTGGTAACTGATCCAAGTCTTATTTTATTTCCTCCGGAAGATGATGGAAATGAAACTGAAGAAGATGATGGAGGTGACATGACCGGAGTGCCTGATAACCTCAGTCCCCACCAACTTCTATCAAGAGCTGAAGTAGAGTTGGGCGAAATTGGAAGTAGTGAGCAGGTACGTCTAGAGATTTTAGATTGCAGCGTTTGGAACAATATTTCAAAAATTTATAGAAAAAAAGCTTCAACATGTGTATAAAGTAGTGCTACAACTTTCTTTCTGCAGTATTGTCATAACTTCAAATAAGCAAAATCGTACAAGGTATTTTTCTCTTTTTATTAAACTGCAGTAACTAAGAATTATAGTTAGCTTTGATATGTTACTAATAATTAGCTATATTTTGCAGTTGGAATCAACAAACCAGACGAGCAGAGAATCCATCACTGATCCGCCAAAATCCAAAAAAGTTAGTTTTACATTTGACTATACTATTATTATTACTCAGTGGCCTGATTATTTTTGCAAAAACAGCTGTTGCTAAAGTTGAGCTCTCGTCCTGTTATGTTTCATTTGTCAGGGTGTTTGGGCCTACGTAAGTACTTTGCCGACGAGCACGCAGACCTCGCATCTTTTAGACGGCTGTTCCATACCGATAGAAGAACTATGTTCGTTGCCTTTTAACAATAAAAGTTATTGTTGAAGTAATCATGTCTGTTGTTTTAGAGAAAAAAGACATCCAAGTCTACAAAAAACAAAAATGCATCTAGCAAAGACAAACCAAAATGGCAACACAAAGATGTTAATTCGGACTCTCTGTTGAACAAATGGGATTTACCTCCTCCAACGTTTGATGAAAATTTGTTGCCACATCAATTATTTGAAAGATTTATTAGTAATGAGGAGCTGGAACGGATATGTGATGAATCTACAAGATATGCACGACAAAAAGGCAATCACAATTTTATTATGACCAAAAGAAAATTAAAAGCGTTCTTGGCGATTATTATTGTCAGTGGCTATGCCAGTCTACCCCGGCAAGATATGTATTGGCAAACGCGCGATGATACGAACAATCGTCTGGTGTCATCCATGATGTCTAGAGGAGAATTTGAAGAATGCAAAAGATATCTGCATTTATGTGATAACGATCATCTGGATAAAAATGATAAATTTTCCAAAGTCAGACCTTTGTTCGATTCTCTTAACAAACAATGTTTGGAAAACTACATACCAGAGCAACACGTCAGCGTCGATGAGTCCATGGTTCCATATTTTGGAAAACATGGAGCCAAGCAGTATATTCATGGCAAGCCCATCAAATTTGGCTATAAAATGTGGGTTATGGCCAAGCCATTGGGATACTGCATCCAATTTCGTCCATATGCTGGAAAAGACGCGGCTTTTACGAAGTATGGTGATATTGGTCTTGGGCTGGGTGCCGCAGTTGTGGCTCACTTGCTAAAAATGTTACCACCTCACCCGGGATCGAATTATCACGCCGTAATGGATAATTTTTTTACTAGCACAAAGCTAATTCGGTACCTTCAACTGAAATCGATTGCAGCTACAGGAACTGTACGGTTGTGTAGGATGGAAAATCCACCACTAAAAGACGTCAAAATGATGGAAAAAGAAGCTCGAGGTGCTAGCGATGTTGCAGTTGATGCTAATATCAACATGGCAGCTGTTCGTTGGAAGGACAATAAAGTTGTTAACGTTCTGTCTACATTTGCAGGCAAGGATCCTGGACAAAAGGTCAAGCAATACAACCAGGAAGCGAAAAAAAGAATCGATATTCCCCAACCAAAAGTTGTGCATGTATACAACCGCTACATGGGTGGTGTAGATCGACTGGATCAAAATCTTGCGGCGTACATGATCAACTTGCGAAGCAAAAAATGGTGGTGGCCTTTATTTCGATTTTGCATAGATGTGGCTATTAACAACGCTTATCAGCTTTACCGCATAGAACAATTGAATGAAGGCGAAAGCAGAATGGATGCTTTGGAGTTTCGCCGGGTAATTGTGGAAACTTATTACAAAAACTATAAAACAAAAAATGATTCGGTTGCATTATACCCAAAATCGGCAACCAAGAATCATGTGCTAATGGCCGAAGAAAATCACCACTGGATTAGGAAAGGAACGCAAAGACGCTGCGCTAAAAATGGATGTAAAGGAACTTCCAAATTTTTCTGCATTAAATGTAATGTTGGATTGCACCCTGAGTGTTTTGAAAGTTTTCATTTTGAATAAATGACTGAATTTTCTTCAATTCCTTTGTGTTGTATACTAATATCTACGTCAATATATTGCAGTAATAATTTGCATGAATGCATATTATCGGCGACAATTAATATAATTTAACATAATTTACTTACACTAGTCATTAAACAAAGCGCAAAACAAATAATCAGAATCGTACGCGCAAAAAAAAAAACGGACGCATCATGTGCTCGTAGTTGAGCGCTATAACATTCTACACGTACCCGCCTACCGCCAGCGTCAGTTTAAACTGACAAAAATTGTTTTCTTTATAAAATCTTTAAAAAAACTTTTTTTCAAAAAATTTTTTCAGTTATGATCTATTTGTGACCTAAAGAACCTGCTATATCAAAATCATCAATTTTTTCGGGGTTGGGGTGATATGGGTTAAATAAAGTTTTACCGAATGAAGCTATTGCTATAAATCAAATCTTTACCGATTTAAAGTACAAGCCTTACCTTACACCCCTCAGAAGATCGATAGACAAGCTAACTCTCTACTCTCCTCATAGCTGGCCTTAACCCTAAAGAGCCTGGGGGGGGGCCGAAAGTGCCCGCGACCTCTACAAATGCATGCAGCTTTTAAACGACTAGTCCTATAGACTTCCTATTCTATGACTTTATCCAAAATTTATTTTTCTAACTACCAATATAATTTTCAAATTGTTTGAAGGTCAAAAACTGCACTTCTTTAATGATATTCTGAAAGTTATCAGAAAATTTTTGATACTTGGACATATTTTGTTTGCCTAATGTATTTGCAAATCTTCTTAATACTAGACATATTTAGACAGAGCAATCGTGGCAAGCGTTGTGTCAACAAACAAAACTCTACAAGTAACAGCACCTTCGAAAAGTAAATAAAAACTCCTAACCAAGTTTGAATCTTTTTTCACAAAGCCATATATAACAAAAGTATAAATAAAAACTGCAAGAAAATTTGAATCTCTTTTGCGTCCGTACGCATAAAACCGTATTTTTCAAGGAAATTTTGGTAAAACCTGGTTCGCATTTTTTTAAATGTCCTTGGTAAATTGGAAGGAACTTCATCTCAATTTGATTTGTCCAGCAGCGTGGCTTTGTATCGTTCCCAGGGAGAAGTAAGAAAACAGTGTGAACATTGTAAGAAAGAAATCAATGGACCCGGAGCTAAGCAAGCTAAAGACAAGCTATCGAAAATTCTTAGCCAATGCCAAAGCTGTGGCAAAGCCGTATGTCATCGTCATTCAATGCGTTACTGCTTAGATTGCCGATAATAACACTACAGAGAGTATACCGGCTTAGCAGAGCTTGCCTTTTGGTCACTCCATGTTTTTTTTTAAGCATAACATTTATAAGCATACGGAGGCCGGATTTAAGAAAATGAATCCCCAACTCTTCCTACATAATGCCAAGAAGCTGCAAATGAAATAACCAGCCATTGTGTACCAAAAATAAAAAAATCATAATTATACGCAATACAAAAATCTATCGGTCTATTAATTCTTAGAGCCAAGGCTGTTACTAGTACTTTGCAAAGAAAGGATGCTACAAACTTTACGATTTTCTCAGGAGTTTTAAAATTTTAGGGTGCCAACATAAGCTTTTGTTAAGCGTAACTTGAGCTTCAAATTTGAAAATCGCTAAACATACCTGAGCATGATCTCCTAATATTTATATGCTTATAAAAAACATGTATCTTATTTCCTGCTGCTACATACAGTGCTGTGCTTTTGCATAAGATGCTTTTTGCACTGCGATGATAAGACCGACGCCACTAATTTGTGTGTAAAAAGTTTTGTTTCTTTTATTGCAGTATCCAGGAAAATAAAATTCTGAAACTGCGTAAGTGCATATTATTGTCTGTCTACTGTCTACCAACCAAACCCAGATTACCGCTACACCGTAGCCTACGTTCTTCGTGTTTTAGTATTGGTTGCGCTATGCCCAGGGCCACCGAAAGGGAGGGGACAGGGGGGTACAATGACAGCGGAGCCCATGGACTTTAGGAGGCCGGCCCATGAGCTTCAGCAAGGCCGTTGGCTTCAGCGAGCCCAGCAGAGGGCTCATGAGCTCGAGAGAGGCCCATCGAAATGACCCTAAGAAATCAGCATGTGAGGCCTAAAAACATTTTTTTTGAAGATCACCAAATTTCAACCGAAAATACCGTTAAAATTTTGGTAAAGTCCTTTTTTTTTTGAAGATCACGATAATAATTGGGACAAAACTGTGGCATTTTCTCTGTCTGTTTTGGAGTTCACAAAACCGGAAATCCGTAATATTTGTGCTGGCCCCGGGCCCACGTTCGGCTCGCGGCGGCCCTGGATGTGCCACCACAATAAAACCAGCGGAATATCACGAGAAATGCAGAATGCCAATCATTTAAAATTTTTACAAACAAAAAAGCTACAATAAGTAAAATTTCGTTTGCATATAGATTCTGCACAATGAAAACCTTTACTGTATAATATACCCGAACCAATTAATCGCTGATTTACATGCTCATTTTTTTCGCTTATTTTTGAAATGCTATGATGATAGAGGTCTGCTTTATATTGTTATACAGCTTGCATAGTATCGGTATGCACTTTGCTTGACGCTTTGAATGCAGTTTTTTGTGTTCTGTGTTTTGGATGTTTTCGCAAATTTACAACCACTCATTTTTTTTATTGTACATACGTCGCATTTACCTGTCTAAAAACGGTGTGTAAATTTTATTAATAATCTTCTGATTACAAAAATCTTGATAACCTTCGTACTATAAAACTACTTTGTTCATATTTATTTGCCAATTTGCTTTCGCCGTGCACGAGACACCAAAATGACATGTAATCTTCGAGTCGCTGCCATTTGTTTTATTACATCTAGAAGAAACTCCCCCTATTTTTTAAATGCTGAGTGCCAAACAAGGCAGCGCTGTGAATACTAATTTCTAAATTTTTTAACAAAACTCAACAAGGGATCAAACCCGTGTTTACAAGACTGCGAGACCAACGCTTCAGCCTCTACACGCCCTACGCTCCGTTCGGTAAACACGCTTTCAACCACCATGCTGTGCAAGTAAAATTATGCAATTTTTTTTTTAGATAATCAAGTAAGCAAACTTGCATTGATTGTACAGTAAAGGAGTATTCATAGCTACGCAAATCAAGGCGCTGCACCAGATGTCAGTTTGCCACTATTATTCTAAGTCAATGAATTCATCACTGTTTCTTAACCACAAAAATAAACAATAACAATGTCAATCCGCTTAGATTTTTTTTTATATAATTTATAGTTTTATGTGCTTCTAGTAACGATAGAAGTTTTCTACAGGATTTCGATTCAACTAAAAAATAATTCAAACAGTGCCAAACTTATAGCGACATGATTATTACAAAACAGTATCATTATCATAAAGAAAGTCAAAACAGGAAATTTTATTAGCTAATTGGAAAAAGCATTTTAATTTGAAGTAGCGTTTTGCCAGCTTGGGATTGGCTGATTGAGTTCCTTTGAACTATCAAATTTTGCCATAGACCTATTCATACATTACCAGAAGTAATTTATTTTAATACGAGTGTATCAACGACCAAGTATCAACTACCACACATAACACACACTAAAATGTTTTGTCTATATTTCTGAATGGGGAAAAAAATTACAATACCACAAAAACCACAACATCTCATCGAAGCAATATTCGAACTCAGGACAAAAACTTTGGATCAAAATAAACAAATTCCAAAAACTGCTGCCTTCAGCCCGTTGTTTACACAACGCAAGCTGACGAAGTTGGTATACACAAGAGATTAAATTGAGTCGCCAAATAAAGCAAGAAGTTAATCGGATTAGTCGGCTTTCTGCGCGCATCAAAGAGCAATAAGGCAGTAAAAGAATATTTTGATGAGTTTTGTTTGAAGGCATAAACCGAGAAATTAAAAACCAAGATTTGATCACAAAAGAAACAAAATAACAGGTGTTGAAATTTCGCACCAGCAACAATTTTAACCACGATTCTAGCTTTAGCAGAAGCTAAGTAATAAGTGTTCAAAAATGGCGGGCAGTTTCGACCCCCCCCCCCAGGCCTACAACAACTTTTAGAGCCCAGGCATTATAGGGTTAAATGGCTACGTCTCCAGCAGGCTGAAAGGCTCAAAATTAGTGCCAAAATTCAGACTAGAGCTAAACTAGGCTAACAATCTTTAGAAATGAAACGCTATCAATACCCTCTGCTCTCCTCGTAGCTTGCCTGAAATGGCTACGTCTCCAATAGGGCCGAGACGGCTCTAAACTAGAAGCAGTGACTCGCAGTAGTATGTACGGTGACTCAACAATGACAATTAATTTAGAACAATGTACTAAGAACTTGTAACATTGTGATTATTTCATGTTTTGGGGAAAAAAAAACAACTAAATAAATTGTGTTATGATCTGGTACTAATTTGTGATACCTTACCTTTTAACGCTCATATTCATACCTTCAGTCCTAGCCATACTGACGAGGAATAAAAGAAGAATGTCGATTCCGAAACACAATGTCTTGGGCTGTTAATCAAAGGTGTAATTGTGCCTACAAGACTCTGTATACTGTCCATAGCTTATTATTAACATAAAATTAATATCACCTTTCAAGCCTTGATATCTAGGCAGCAAGCAAGCATTGAATAAAGAGATCAATGCGCAAGGAAAAAAATGTATCCTCGGAAGCGTGCATGGAATGCAGAGCTCGTCTCAGTGCCATTGCGTGTGGGCAATACAGCTTTCTTTGACCGTCGTAATTGCAATAAATTTTATTTACAAAGTTGCCTCGGCCAGAACACAACAAAGGGAACTTTGTGTCTTCGGATCATGCTGCCAACGCCATTTTTCTCTGCCCTACATGGGTATGGTGGAAGCTTCACACTGTTGCTGTAATTGCTGAACAATATCCAGGACAGCTGTGATAATACCAATTTTTATAGCGTATGGTTTGACCCGACCAAAGAGCGAACCCGAGTTAACCGTTTTCAGTAGAAGACGCTTTATCCACTTGACCACTGATTATATTTGGTATTTCTGCTGTGTTTGATTTGACGGGCTCGGGTATTTAATTCCGAAGTTCTGCTTCTGAGGTAACTCACCGCTCAGCCATTTTGATAATTAGTCTAGCAAAGTGACCACATTTTACCGTTTTCGTTTCTTTTTTTGGGAGGATCTGGGTAATTCTTGTTTTACACTTAATGTGCATTTTTTTTATCCTATTTCCTTTTATCCTTTTTTATTGATTCTTTTTTTACACTTTTTATAAATTTTAGTTTTCGCTTTTACTCGAATCCCTTTGATTTGTTGATTACTAGTTTACCTTACTTTCTCGATTTCTTTTTTCCCTTTTTAATTCCTTTTTTTGCTTCTTGGTTCAAAAAGTGTCAATAAAACAATAAGAGTTCTATTTTGGTCACAGGTTCATGTTTGTTCAACGTTTTCTATGGAACCTCGACAAGGAGCATTGTTTATCAACGGCAACAGAATACAAAATATCTCTCCTAATATTGATGTGAATGGAATCAGAGACAACGGGTCTTTAATTTTTGGCCAGTATCAAATCCAGTCCAACAGCTTTAGCTCTTTTTGGGCATATAGGTACCCTCAGTAGAATTTTATGAGCAGAGGAGCGCAACCGTTCCTTTCAAAAAAGTGTCACTCCTGCTTCTCAAAATAAAAAATGAGCGCTTCCCCGTTCTTTTTGATACTTTAATGGCTCAATAACTTACTGCATATGTACACTGTACAGTAAGAGTTAATCATTCTCCTGTACAAAAATTGCCTTGTCAGCCCCAGCCCTAAACAAAAACAAATGTAATTCAATGATTGGATTGACTGGCAAGCTTAAACATTTACTACCGCTTGCTGCTTGTGGCTGCACTGATTAGCAACTACTAAATAAGTTGCCAAATCAATCATTTCCAATTTAACTGTTTCGCAATTATCTGAAAACAACAGCGAATTTATTCGTTGCAAACTATCAAAATTATACCCAAAGTTTTTTAAGTTGTTCAAAAACTCCGCTCAAAAAAAATAAGTGACGATCAGTAGCGTACGCAAGATTTTCGAAAGGGGAGGCGAGGAAATTCAGAAAATTTGAGAATAACAAAGACCAGAATTAAAATTTTTCCTCCCAGAATCAGTCCCTTTTTCCTGTCCAAAAAAGACAAAAAAAAAGGTCTTCACCCAAAATTAGTCCGGTTTTTGACCCAAAATTAGGTGAAGACCAAAAAAAATAAAAATAAAAAAAAAAAGATCTTCACCCAAATTTAGTTCGGTTTTTTGTCTTTGCCTTTCGTTTGTGTGCTCAAACCTTCTGCCCAAATTACAAAGAGGGGGCCATGCCGCAATTTTGCATATTACTCTATGCTAATTATACTATCCTGGCGACCCAAAGGGGGGGGGCATGGCCCAATGCCCCCCCCCCCTTAATACGCCCCTGGTAACGACTAATCATTAGAAAAGAAGCTTTCTCTCGCCCTGCTCTGTTCGGTAGCAGATCTCTAGCTGATGGGGGAGGGGGGCAAACAGCTTTCCATATATTTTTATTCAACACCTGCAATCGGATATGTCATATGTATTGTTTTGGGGACAACAGTGATAAATATTACACAGGTATTGTTTCTGAACTCCGCTGAATGATTTTACATCTTCACTCGAATTTATTATAAAAACTATACAAGGTTTAGAGAAACGATGTTTTATCTGATCTTCAATTGACGAGAAAAATTTGCTTGATTGTGGTTTTGAAAGATTTTAAGTTTATCCCTCAAAAATAAGATGTTCTTTTGAATTTGGCCTTAAATTAAAATGTAATGAGAATGCTCAGGTTGTAATCTTTGTACTGTTTTTATACTGGAGTGCAAGACCTTTTCAATTTTTGCTTGTTTATTTTCTTTTTTGTTTTTTCAGAGGCAACATCACCAATTTCTATGTTTGGCCTCGAGTTCTTTCCGATGAAGAAATCAAGAACATTGCAACAAACTGCCTCTGTCCACCAAACTACTTCGCCGCTATGACAACTGATACAGCGGAGTTCCACGGAAAAGCTACCTTCAGCATTCCAAACATTTGCCCTACTTCAAGCGCGTAGCCAGAAATCTGCAGCAGGGTTAGGAAGGCCATTAAAGATCTAAGAAAAAATCTTCCACCGCTGTAGTCGGAGCCCCCAGCGCTTGAAATGTTTTTGTATTTTTTTTTGCAAAAATAACCTAATTTTAGGCTTATTTCAAAAACATTAATACTTTTAAAGCGTGACTTAAAGAACTTAGCAGGGCAAAGCATGATTAAACTGGTTGCATGTGGGCAATGTGGGAGGGGGCTAATTGAAAAACTTCAGTTCTGTTATTTTCAAGCTGGTAAGTCATAAAAGCCTATAGTTCAAGAAAACTCACAAGAAGTAGACTATTTCGTTGATATTTTATAGATAAAAACAATTGGAGGGAGGGCTGATGAAACGAGATTTGAAAGAAGTAATTGGTAATTAACTACCACTAATTGGTAATTATCCCCTAATTTCGAAGCCTATATATTTTTTGAAACCTAAGTTCAGCACTTTTCAACAAGCGATCAAATTTGATTGCTTATTTTTGGCCATTTTTTTTTTTAATTTGTGAGTTTTGTTTATGACAAATTAACTTACCCTCCTCTAAATAAATAATAAATGTTTTTAAAGGTGCTTTAAATAGTTTTTGAGTCCATTCCAGAGGAAAAGACATTCCAGAAATGTTAAAAACGTGATATTTTCCTTCTTCTACATTCAGATTAACAGGCGAATGAGGGGGGCAAAGCTCACAATATGCTACTGCCTTATTTTAAATTCTTAATGGTAAAGTATGATATTGTTTGAGTATTTTTGTGTTGTACTGTATTTATTTTGTTTTTGTACTATTTAGCTACATTGAGGCTGTTTGACTTGAAAACTTTAGTGACACCCTGGGTTCGGTTGTACATTGTTTTGTTTTGAATTTGATTATATTATCCACTCAGACTTCTGTACAAAGCGCTAGCAAACTCTCACCGTCACTTATGAGCAATAATGTACAAGATCAAAAACGTCCTAATTAAATTGTGAGTTTCCAACTCTTTCATTGGTCAACTCGATCACATAAATGCTGTTTTACACATGAGCAATACTGCAGAAGCAATAAAGAAACAAAAGAAGAAAAAATAATAAACAAACATATTAGAGAATAAGTTTGCCAAATACTCGCAGAAAACTCTGGTCTGACAATTATAAATTGTTTGATATAACAATAATAATTATTAGCATAAGATATAGCATTAACAAAATTATAATCATATCTGAGTTATTACAATCATAACTCTGGTCTGATTATAAATTGAACAGGGCAGAGTTGTAAATGGGTTGAATTTGAAAACATAAGCTGGAAACCGGCCTCAACCACAGAGTGAATTAACATAGTTTACTGTTCCTTTTTTGTGAGTCAAATTTGATACCTGCCTGCCATGGTTGAAAAAGGTAAGTGAAAAAAATAGTAAGTTATTTAAATACAGGATTTTGCTGTAATTGTAATTGAAAACTTTCAAGTTTTGATAATTGTAATTGCAAATTTTTATGACAATTTCCAATAACAAATTTTTTATTATAACCATAACTGTAAACCATACGATTGTAACCAAAGTGGTTGAACAATATCAATTTCACTTAGTCCAAGCTAGTCTGACGAGGAACAGTTCTAGGCTTCTGAGCTATACTGACGAGGAATAAAGGATGGAAGTCCTTTTGGAATTGCTGTTAATCATAGGTTTGATTGTGCGTATAAGGCATTAGATACTCTCTATAGCTTATCACTAATGCCAATTTTGTTGCAGACTTTACCATAGCTAATTAATTTTTCCTGGTTTGGGGTAATTTATATAGTTCACAGCATGAGACGTGCTGTGTGCTAACATTGATTGTGAATTTCAGTATTACCGGATTTTTAATTGGCGTTTAACCTGTTCAGTAAGTAAAACGCAATTATTTGTCCTAGCCAATCGCTTTCTTAGTAGGTAAAACGCAAAAACACTTCCAACAATATTAAAGCAATTACGGCGAAACTCTGTTAAAACTTTCTGGTGCTTTAGTTACGCAGCTGTATGTTTCAATCCAATCAAGCTGAGCTTTGTTCACAATTATACACTCTTTATTCAAATCACAGTAAGAAAAACAAAAGCTAGTTACGCATAAAATACTTTTTTATTCTGCTGAGAACCACTTTAGATCGCAAGAGTTTCGCCAACATTTCAAGACTGTGAAAAAATGAGACAAGAAAAATGAGCAAATGGCAAATTTAATAATTCTGCATTGTAAGAGTGATAACGTTTGATCCTGTAATTCCGCACTTAACGGTTTAAAGAGGCGTTCACGTCATAAGTCTTACACTATTGACCAAAATTTTGAGAAAAGCCTAAAATGCATCCTCACCAAATTTGAACTTTCTACGTCTTGACATTTTCAAGAGATCACATTTAAAGTTTGCAATTTTCCTCTTACTTCGGTGTTGCCATTTTTCCAGTTTACATTGTGACAGAAGATTTAGTTTTGAAAAATTGGCTTGAATTTACTTGAAAAGCATCTAATTTACAATTCTGACCGATTACTTTGTTTTGACAACAACTCTGCCGAAAACGCTGATTGAGACTTACTAACACGCAGTAACTTTTAAAATTTTGTACTTTGTAAACCTGGCAAAATTTTTTAGGTGAAAAAGCCTTTCCAGGGGAAAATGTATAATTGTCTACTCTTGAAGATGGAAGGTCGTAGAAAGCTCAAATTTGGTGAACTAGTCTTTAAATCTGCCAAATATTTTTGACTAAAAATCGAGCAAAAAGGTTTTCGATCTAAATGCCCTTCTAAAGACGTTTCGTTTCATAGTGCAGAAAATGCAGAACTCGCTAGATCGATCTGAAGTTCTGTTATGATAAGAAGAGTTTGAATTCAACCGATTCAAAAAAGAACTCGACAGCATAGGCCAGAGCGAAAATCATAACATAACACAGTGCACGTCAAAAATAAAAAACCTTACGTACGGTAGTCAAGTTAATTAAACAAATGAAGTATATACGTATTAGGCATTAGGTAAAAGCAGCTAGTTTTAAAACTGAAGGAATTAATAGTTCAAAGAAAAAACCTTTAAAATGCGATTGGAAACGCTTTCAGTAATGCTTCAATATATGTAATAACTTACAGTATTTGTGAAAAATTTAAAGTAATTGAACGTAAAAAATCGACAGTTAGTTGAACTTACAACGCGTCTCGTAGCCTAAAATATTGATTGATGTACCTTGCAGATCTTCTCGTTACATAATTTATCATACACCAAAGTAAAATTCATAAATTATAAAATAAACAAAAAGTAAAAAAAAAAATTTTAAGCAGGGTTTGTTGCTATGTTACTACCCATAGTAAGTTTTACAGTCCATAATGAAGAAATATTGTAATCTAATGCAAATTTGGTTTAACTAGAAGAACAAAATTAGTAAATATTCTTTAGCGTCGTTTGGGGAGAGTATGCAGACTTGCGGAGGTTTGTTAACAAAAAGAAAACACTTACGCAAAAAATAGCGATTGTTTAAACTTGCCATTGTCCTGACAGTAATTTCTGCACAAAAATTATCCTTGCATGATTCAAAAATTTTGATGTGGAAACACTGTTTTCTCAGCGTATGGAATATCATACGTTGGGCATCGCAGTTTATTTCTGCTAATGTTTTCATGACGTACATTGCATTTACACAAGTTGAATTTGGACCTGACCTAGGGTAGTTACTAATTGTAGTCGCAATTTCAATTAAACCAACAATGGAAATCCCTAACCAGATGAGGTAATACTTGCATAGCTTGTTGAATAATATATTTGGCTACATTGTAAGGTAAAAAAAAGTGGCGGCCAAATCTAACGGAACTCAGAAATTGTTTTGAGCCTATTCAAAAAGCATCTGTACGGTAGAGTTACCGGTACTGTAAAAAGTAAGACATTCTGGATTAGCTTATTCTATTGAGAATTAGTTAAGGCTTAAGTTATTTTTGATGGTATTTTAATTTGTTTCTGTAGCAGGTGTAAACGAGTAGCCAATTGAGATGTTTAGCCACCAGTAGCTTACGTATGGCAAGTCTAAAACAATACTGTAACAGTCTTAGAACTAGAATGTGCAACACTGTTCCGTTAGACTTAGGCTAGACGTAATTTTAAAATGCAGTCTGTTCATAAGTAGCCTATGCAACTAGGCCTGAACTATACCGGTAGGTTAGCGATAGCAGTCTTATCCGAGTTAGCTCCCGGTACTCTGTGTTGGTAGGAGTAGGCTAAACATTATAACATGAGTAATAATATGTCCACAGAGTATGCGATCTTTCATTTGGCATGTGGATAGAATGGCGTTCAGATTATTTTGCTTGCCAATTAGACCTTGTAGACCAATTGGCAGGCAAAGCAACCATATTTATTTGATTACTGGAACTAATAAATTGCCTAAGCTTATAAACACTAAATTATAGATCAAGCGCCCTCTACCCCAGACAAATAGACCTATTGCAGGTTGCAGCAAAATTGTAATGAAGAGCCTTTAAGCCAGTTCTACGCTGGGCCACACCAGGCCGCGGTTTGCTTTTTTTGTTTATTTTAATATGAGCGAACACGATCGGACATGGACATGATCAGACATGTCCGGTCATAATAAAATAAACAAAAAACGCAGCCTGATTTGGCCTCGGTGTATATCTGACTTAATCCTAGGCAGTTTATATTTCTACACATAATAGAGAACCATTTAGTAGATTACCCTCATTGCTTGCACTCGTTAGTTTCTAATGCTGCTAGGTTGTTTGCTGTAGACAATGATTCACTAATACAAAAATATTTTTTGGTTTACAGATCATGATAATCCTTTAAATTTTTATCTATTCAACTCTATTGGCTCGCATTTTTTGAAATAAATGACTAAGAGAAAGTTAATGACTGTTGAAAAAGATGCTGAAGAAATATTCAACATTTTTTACTTTGAACAAAACTCTTCAATATTAGATCATGAACCTCAGGATGTTGATAAACTTCAAATGATTTTTATGCCTCCAAATGATGATTTAGATTCTCACAAAGATGATGCCCCAGGTGGTGCTGAAGAAGGAACAGCAAGTATAAAAAATATTGGCAGAGGAGTTTTGTCTCAGGTAGCTGAAGTAAGAGCAATTGTTGAACATGGAAAAAGAGATGTAAGCATTGATTCTAGTCAGCTAGAACCTACTACATCAACAACAAAGCGACACAAATTAATCAAAAAGAAACAAAAATGGACAACCAAAAAGCTAAATCCTTCTCGTCCAGCTTACAAATGTTCAAATAGTACTAAAGAACCAAACATCATACAAAGCATTAGACATAACAATCTCAAACCTATTGATATTTTCAAATTGTGCTTTGACGATGACACAATGAAGCTCATTTGCATTGAATCAATAAAATATGTTGCACAAAAAGGTGATTCACAATTTACATTGTCGGTTGATGATTTGTAAGTACTTCGGCATACTTTTATTTTCTGGTTACAATAAAATGCCATTCAGAAGAATGAACTGGCAAACAAGACCAGATGCAAATTGCTATTTTGTTAGTCAGTCAATGAGCAGAAATAAATTTGAAAAAATACATTAGTTTTTACATTTCGATTACAACTGTAATATTGATAAAACTGACAAAGTTTTCAAAATCCGACCACTCCTAATACGCTTAAATGATTTCTTTCATCAATCTTTTTTACCTTTGAGTAAAAGTTATTCTTTGGATGAAACTATGGAACCATATTATGGTCACCATACAATGAAACAATTTATAAGAGGAAAGCCTATACGGTATGGGTTTAAGTTTTGGTGCTTTACCAGTCCTGAAGGGTACATGATTAAATTTCAGCCATGTACTGGAGGCAACAAAATTGAAGGTGAAACGGTAGGAGAGTCTGTTACTGAAAATCTTTGCTTGGGCTTTGTTCCCAAAGGTCATGAATTTCTATGGACAACAATTTTACCTCTTCGTCTTTGATGGACACTCTATCTAGTGAAGACCTCTTTTGTGTGGGAACAATTAGAAGTGATAGAATAGAAAATGCTCCTTTAAAAGATGTGAAAAAAGCTGAAAGAGGTACTTGCTTCTCTGGTGCAGACAAACCAAACAACATCAGTCTGGTGAGGTGGAGTGACAACAATCAAGTGACATTGATTACTAACTTGAAAGATAATGTTTTATTTGAAGTGGGAAATTGTAAGCTTTGGAAAAGGAAAGCAAGAAAAAGAGCAGATGATCCTCAACCAAACCTCATCAAGATCTACAACAAAAAAAATGGGTGGGGTTGATCTTTTCGATAAGTTGAGAGGGCTGTATCGAATTCGCACCCTTTCAAAAAAGTGGTATTGGCAATTGTTTCGTTTTTGTCTAAATGGGGCTGTCGTGAATTTGTGGTTATTGCACAGATATGTTGATAAAACAATTTCCCTGTTGGAGTTTACAAGACAGATTGTAATTGCTTTGCTAGCAGCACCAAATATGGAAATACGAAGAGGAGTTTGCCCTAAAACAAAAAAAAACAAGTGCTGGATGTCACTAGACTAGATGGTAAGAACCATCTAGTGAACAAAAAAAGCACAGATACACAAAGACGGTGTGCTGCCTGTGGAAAATGTACAAAGTTTCTGTGCATAAAGTGCAATGTGGGACTGCATTCGGACACGTATTTTGTTGAATATCACAGATAACTACTGATAATGTAAGCCTGTGTTGCGTTACCCTTATACTATGTGAACTTCATGTTTTCTCAGCTGCAGTCATTTTTGACCATGTAATTATTCTACGTTTTGTTTACTTGAAAGTAATATTTGCAAATATTTGACTAAAATATTTTTGAAAAGCAGTTTTTAGTGCCCATCGTATGATATATCATTCGCCCGAAAATGGGGGAATAAAAATAAAAAATCCTGAAAAAAACTGTTCCGTCGTTATTAGGTGATCATAACAAACTCAAATTATAAACTGATTATAAAAATTTAAAGATTTTGAATTTCGGGCATTAATGGGTTAATCCACAGGCAAGCGTGATAGATCATAGGGTGATTTCATTTGAACTAAGAGTATCCAACGCTGTGCATTGTACAAAATGTACCTAGTAAAAGCTGAACCATCGCTTTTGTTAAGCATCGTGCACTATAAACAAACCATCGCATATGAATGAATGAACATTGATGTGTCTATATGAATGATGTGCCTAAGCAATAAAAATGGACAACTCATCAAGCTCTGACTATCCTTTTACCACAAATTATGATATAGGTCTACACTACATAATGCATGCCGTAAAAATAATTAGCTATTTATTGTAACTGCTGGAATATTATGCATTACAACTCTCAAGTAGATTTTTACAAGAGAGCGTTACTGCCTTTGCTCTGATGTGAACTGTACTAGTTGCTGCTGCCCCAATTGTTGTTGTTGTTGTTGTTGTTGTTGTTTGTGTTTTGCTTTTGTCCTTCAGTGATTTCTATGTTTTATTAATATTACTGTTTGCCGTTAACTACGTGATTGCACATTTATTGATTTATATCACATATGTCACCAACGCGACGGATAGGGTGGCTGCCGAGTTGAAGACGTAGCAGTCCCTTCGCAGCCACCCGGTCAAAGCTTAATTGCATATGGATTATTCTTTTCATTTGTTTACTCATGTACATTGATGGTTGCGACAAATAAAATAACTTGAAACCTGTGTATAAAAAGTGCTTTAAAGGAGAACATCAGAGAACAAAGCAATGAGGTTTCTTAAGGTAAGACAATATTGTACTAGATCAGATTGGCGTAGACTCCATCCTTTTGGAACCAGCCATTCAAGAGAAATTCTATTTAAAACTGTCAAAGTAATTACTTTAGTCTATAGATATACTGGCAATAAAACTGAAAAGAGTTCGGTTTGGATGCATTAAACGCTCAAAAAGAGAGAAAAAATTAATTCTTGGAAAGCCAGTAAAAAAAGGTATCTACGTAGCCCTGTACAGTATCTTTTTTGAATTATATTGTCCAAGAAGTAGGGAAAACTATTTGAGAATGTTCTAGAAGTATTAATATTTCCAGTTTATCCCTAAAAAATATTTTGTTCTTTTGGATATGACCTTGAAATAAAATGCAATGTGAATGCTCAAGTAATAATCTTTGCTCTGTTTTTAAACGGGAGTGACAGATCTTTTTAATTTTTTTCTTGTGTTTTTAGCGGCCACATCACCAATTTCTTTGTTCGGCCTCGAATTCTTGCCAATGAAGAAATCAAGAACATACTGTAGCAACAGACTGCCAGTGTCCGCCGCGCCTGAGATCTAAACGGACCGACAAGAGTAGGCCTAAACCCGGCCTGAAGGAGAAAACGTAAGCCCGAACCCGAAAAGTGATTTGCAGCCAAAACCAGGCCCCAAGAGCCCAAAAAGTTGCTTATATAAAATGTGCACGAGTATACGGCTATTGCTCGCAAATGGTTGAAATAAAATTACTGATAAATTGTCACAAAACTTGATGGGAGCTTGCTAAAAAGCAATCTCAGTGAAAGACCGACGCATGTTGAACAATGAAAAACTCAAAAAAACAAAAACTTTTGCTTTTCCGTAAAAAATTAATTAGAAATACTTTCTGGTAAACAGGGTTTGAAATTTCAAACATTGTCAATATATATTTAATTGACTACAAACTGACTGATCATGTTAAAAAAACATCCAAGCCTAAGCAGTTGAAACTACGTCAAAATATTTGTCTCTTAAACAACTGCTGATATCAAAAAACTAACGCCCGAGCTTGAGTCTTTCAAAAAATTGATTTTAGCGGGTACCATTTGAGGTCTCCGGGGAGCGGTATCTACAAGCTATGTCAAAATATTTTTCTCCTAAATATCTAATGATATCAAAAAACTGGCACCTAAGGTTAAGCCGTTTAAGAAATTGGATTTTGGGGGTCCATATGGAAGGTCCCGGGCGGTGGGGTTACCTCAAACTATGTCAAAATATTTGTAAAATACTGTTATCAAAAACTACTTGCACCCAAAGTTAGGCCGTTCAAAAAATTGATTTTAGAGGGTCCATTTTGGGAGTGGTCCACGAGGGAATGGCACCTCTGAGCCATGTCAAAATATTTTTCTGTTAAGTATCTGTTGACATCAAAAAAACTGGCATGCTAGCTTGAGCCGTTAAAAAATTGATTGTTGGGGGGGTCCATTTGCCCCCCAAACTATGTCAAAATATTTGTCTCTTAAATATCTACTGACATCAAATAACACTGGCACCCGAAGTTAGGCCGTTCAAAAAATTGAATTTTGGGGGTCCATTTTTGGGGGGTCTCCCGGTGGGTGGTACCTCCCAAACTATGTCGAAATATTTGTCTCTTAAATATCCACAAATATCAAACAGCACTGGCACCCGAAGTTAAGCTGTTCAAAAAATTGATTTTGGAGGGTCTCTGTAAGAGTGGCACCTCCGAACTATGTCAAAAAATTTGTCTGTTAAGTATCTGTTGATATCAGAAAAAACTGGCATGCTAGCTTGAGCCGTTCAAAAACTTGATTTTTGGGGTTCTATTTTGGGGGGTCCTCGGGGCGTGGTACCCCCAAACTACGTCAAAATATTAGTGTCTTAAATATATTCTGATATCAAAAAAACTGGCACCCTTGCTTAAGCCATAACAAAAATTGTTTTTTAGGGCCCCATGTTGGAGGGTTTTTAGGAGAGTCGCCCCAAAAAATTTCGGGAAAAAAATTACGTTTGCAGCTCAACAACTTTATGCAAAAAATAGATTTTGGTGTTTTATGGTTTAAGAGAAGAAGAGCGTACAAGATTTAGGAAGAAAATAAAGGAAAAAAAAGAAAAAAATCTCATCGCGGCTAAAAATGGGTTGGTTGGGATTAAAGGGTATCTTTTGACATATAACCGAGTGAAATATTTTTTCCGTATTTACGTCGTTTATGACTGAGACCTGTTTTTACACCAAATTTACGGGGCGGTTTTCGAGCTCTATAACCAAAGTCACGTGACCTATTGCCTCAAAATTGGTACAAACATATAACTCGTTATCTCAAACTGCTGTAAAAATTTCGTGTAGCTAGACCAAGCCGTTCTCGAGTTATAAGCAAAAACCTGAAACTTCGAACTCGTTCGTTGGAAAATGGCCGAGTAAAAACAATGGAACACGCGACGCGAGCGCACTTTAGGTCGCTACAATAACAATAATGAATATGTAATCATAATCGCATTGATGCTTAAACGAAGTCGTCATTCAGTGTGGCAAAGTACGCTTCTAAAGCATCCAAACGGCCAAAACTTTACGCAAGTAATAAGCTATAGACAGCATACAGAGTCTTATAGGCACAATCAAATTTTTTGATTAACAGCCTAAGACACACTGTTTCGGAATCGACATTCCTCGTTTATTCCTCGTCAGTATAGCTAGGACTACAGGTATGAACATGAGCGTAAAAAGACCAAGAATCGCAAATTAGTACCAGATCATAACACAATTTTTTTTCCCAAAAATATTAAGCAATCACAATCTTACAATAAATAATTATAATATTTCAATTCAAAATTATTTCCAATAGCATGCTTTAGACAGCTGTTTCGCCCAATCTCAGGGCTCATCAGTAAGGCTAGCAAGGCCAAAAGAACAAATATCACCACTGATAAAAACATTCAAAACATACAGTACATCTTCACCAATTTATCAATCAATGAAAAAATCATTACCAATTACGTTCATACCGTGTTTCCCCTATTAATAAAACCTACCCGCAAAATAAGACATAACGTGATTTTTGAGGATGATTTCAATGTAAGCCCAACCCTTAAAATAAGCCCTAGTTGAGAGCGGCAGAAAGACGAAGGAGTCAAACATTTGATTGGTGGTACAGAATTTAACTATTGCTTTAAATAAAACCGGATTCATCTTTTATTGATTGGGTAGCCTTGAAAAAGGCTGTTTTAAGGTTTAAACGCTTTCGTCTACCTCTCTTCAGAAACCATCGCTAGAAAAGATAGAATGAAAAAAAAAAAAACAACAACGCGGATTCATTTATAAAAGCAGAGAAAATCGCTGATTGGTCAAATAATCATCGCTGATTGGTTGATTTGTGTCGTTTCGTTTGCGTACAGAAGTAGCGCTTGTGTGTTGAGAAAAACAAACTTTCATCAAGATAGATGCTGATTGGATCAAATCGTTGTGTTTCGTTTGCGTAAGAAAAATAGATGACCTGTGATGAATCTAAAATAAAACCTAAAACAGATTTTGATTTGTTAAATTGTTAAATTTCGTATGCGTTTGAATTATCAATGAATTAATTGAAGGGAATAAACAAATTCCTTTTGCCTGCACAATTCTGGTTTTAGAATCCGAATGAATGTTGCTTCCAGTGTAGATAGGTGAAATTGCGTTCTTGCTTTAGCCAGAATAGAAAACTGGTTGGTGTTGAAGTTGTTGGCACAGGTTTTGTTTTGCAGAAGATGTTGTCCAATGGCCGAATCACAGTTAATTTCTGTTGAAGTCTTTTTGCAATTTCGTTGTGGTTGGAATTTCTGTTGTTGGTGTCCGGTTCTAATACTTTTAGGGATATGTTGATTGATTCTATCCTGCAGTCTTTGAGTTGTACGGCCCACGTACCGACAATCGCAGCGGCACACGTATTGATACACGATCATACTTTGTTGTGTGGTGAGCAGGACATCCTTATGGACAGCAGGAAGAATCTTCTTAGTAGAAAAAATGACGCGTGGATCTACTGCTCCATAACATTGATTAACTGCTGATTTGGAAAGCTTTTCAAATTTTTGAGACACTTTGCCAATCCATGGGAGCCGAAGGTAGACGGGGCATTTTTGAGGTCCTTCTTTCTTTGCTGAATTAAATTTAGAGATTTTCTTTGAAATGCTGGCGTTGATTATGTATTCAGGATAACCATTATTGAGCAGAATAGCACGAATTTGATCAAGCTCTTGTTGAAGTTTTGATTTAGAACAGATTTTTAAAGCTCGATGTACGAGAGTGCCAATTAAGTTAGTTTTCCGTTTCGTCGGTCCAAAAGAATCCCAGCGTAAATATTGTCCGGTGAAAGTTGGTTTCCTGTAAATAGAAGTTAAAAAATTATTACCACTCTTTTCAATAAAAACATCTAGAAATGGCAAAGATTGATTCGCTTCTTTTTCAAAAGTGAAGTGTAATGCTGGGTGTAAAGAGTTTAAACAGGAGAGAAATTTATCGCAGTCTGATTCCAATTTGAAAAGGGTAAAAGTATCATCCACATATCGGTAATAAACCGTAGGCTTGTTTGTGGTTTGGAAGAGTTGCTGTTCATAAAATCCATCAAAGATATCGGCAAGTGCAGGTCCCAGAGGGCTTCCCATAGAAATTTCATCTATCTGTTCGTACATAATGTTATTGAAGCTAAATTCCACTGAGCTGGTAGCCGTGTTCATTAATTCAATAAAAATATCTTTAGAAAAGGGGGGAGATTTTTGCTCATTTTCATATAATTTATTGGCACAAATTTGAATAGTTTCGGTCAAAGGAACATTAGTGAAGAGACTTGAAATATCAAAAGAACATAAATAAGAATTTTCAGTTGAAATGGGAAGTTTTTGAATTTCTTCAGCAAAAGTAAAAGAATCTAAAATACAGTAATTAGAATAAAAGTTAAGAACCGGTTGGAGTAATGCAGCAAGAAATTTAGCCAGTTCGTGTTGAGCAGAGTTAATCATGGATAAAATAGGTCGAAGAGGAAAGTTCGGTTTGTGAGTTTTTGGTAGTCCATAAAGCCTCGGTCTTTGCGCGCCAGTGGGACGAATAGCCTTGTAGACGGATTCCGGTAATTCATCGTTGTTGTGTAGTTGTAGTAATCGTCTTTGGAGTTTGCTTTCAATTTTTGCTGTGTTGTCGTTTGCGTTACAGGGACCAATACGTTGAAACTTCTTGTTATCATCGAGAATTTTGTCCATTTTCAAAACGTAATCTGATTTGCCCAAAATAACCAACAGATGTACAAACCAACAGAACCAACAGATGTACAAACAGATAGATGGAATTTCTATGGGAAGCCCTCTGGGACCTGCACTTGCCAATATCTTTGTTGGATTTTATGAACAGCAACTCTTCCAAACCACAAACAAGCCTACGGTTTATTACCGATATGTGGATGATACTTTTGCCCTTTTCAAATTGGAATCAGACTGCGATAAATTTCTCTCCTGTTTAAACTCTTTACACCCAGCATTACACTTCACTTTTGAAAAAGAAGCGAATCAATCTTTGCCATTTCTAGATGTTTTTATTGAAAAGAGTGGTAATAATTTTTTAACTTCTATTTACAGGAAACCAACTTTCACCGGACAATATTTACGCTGGGATTCTTTTGGACCGACGAAACGGAAAACTAACTTAATTGGCACTCTCGTACATCGAGCTTTAAAAATCTGTTCTAAATCAAAACTTCAACAAGAGCTTGATCAAATTCGTGCTATTCTGCTCAATAATGGTTATCCTGAATACATAATCAACGCCAGCATTTCAAAGAAAATCTCTAAATTTAATTCAGCAAAGAAAGAAGGACCTCAAAAATGCCCCGTCTACCTTCGGCTCCCATGGATTGGCAAAGTGTCTCAAAAATTTGAAAAGCTTTCCAAATCAGCAGTTAATCAATGTTATGGAGCAGTAGATCCACGCGTCATTTTTTCTACTAAGAAGATTCTTCCTGCTGTCCATAAGGATGTCCTGCTCACCACACAACAAAGTATGATCGTGTATCAATACGTGTGCCGCTGCGATTGTCGGTACGTGGGCCGTACAACTCAAAGACTGCAGGATAGAATCAATCAACATATCCCTAAAAGTATTAGAACCGGACACCAACAACAGAAATTCCAACCACAACGAAATTGCAAAAAGACTTCAACAGAAATTAACTGTGATTCGGCCATTGGACAACATCTTCTGCAAAACAAAACCTGTGCCAACAACTTCAACACCAACCAGTTTTCTATTCTGGCTAAAGCAAGAACGCAATTTCACCTATCTACACTGGAAGCAACATTCATTCGGATTCTAAAACCAGAATTGTGCAGGCAAAAGGAATTTGTTTATTCCCTTCAATTAATTCATTGATAATTCAAACGCATACAAAATTTAACAATTTAACAAATCAAAATCTACAAAAACCACCAAGGGAACCACAAGGGTACCAGAGATATCGCACCTCCGGGCGGGGAGCCATAGCAAATCAAATGAAGAAGGATAAAACAATGTCGATCAACAAGCACGTCAATGATCACAACATCACAGGAATTGCACAGGTGAGCATCCGCGACCGGTTTCGTCCTTGCTCAAGGTACTCATCAGGCGGAAGAACAACGAGAAAACTCATCAGGCGGAAGAACAACAGTCTACTTGGGGTCCCCATAGCTTTGTTCTTTTGACAAGGAACACTCGCTTGGCGTGATGCCTATGCATGATGTCGGTTTGCAAGTTCTGTTCTCCGTCGCTGCATTGCTTAATTTGGTTTTCTGGTTGTTCTTCCGCCTGATGAGTCCCTTGAGCAAGGACGAAACCGGTCGCGGATGCTCACCTGTGCAATTCCTGTGATGTTGTGATCATTGACGTGCTTGTTAATCGACATTGTTTTATCCTTCTTCAAATCAAAATCTGTTTTAGGTTTTATTTTAGATTCATCACAGGTCATCTATTTTTCTTACGCAAACGAAACACAACGATTTGATCCAATCAGCATCTATCTTGATGAAAGTTTGTTTTTCTCAACACACAAGCGCTACTTCTGTACGCAAACGAAACGACACAAATCAACCAATCAGCGATGATTATTTGACCAATCAGCGATTTTCTCTGCTTTTATAAATGAATCCGCGTTGTTGTTTTTTTTTTTTTCATTCTATCTTTTCTAGCGATGGTTTCTGAAGAGAGGTAGACGAAAGCGTTTAAACCTTAAAACAGCCTTTTTCAAGGCTACCCAATCAATAAAAGATGAATCCGGTTTTATTTAAAGCTAGAGTCAAACATTGTTGTTAATAAGTTTCTGAATAAAAAAAAATTGTTGTTAATGAGTTTCTGAATAAAAAACATGTTAATGGCAAGTAAATGTAGATCTTTTTTCGTAATTTCGGTTTATTTAAAATCTCGTAATTTTCACTTTGTAACTTCATTTTTTGATGTATCAAAATAATACATCCCCCGAAAATAAGCCCTAGTGCCATATTTTGGAGTAAAAATTAATATAAGCGTTGTCTTATTTTCGGGGAAACACGGTAATACATAAATCTTTATCCATCATTCAGTCAATTTTAGCCAAAATAGGTAAATCTCAACCGAAAAATCTTTACCCAATGAAACTAGAGCTATTAATTAAATCTTTACCGAATGAAACTGTTGCTAAAAATCAAATCTTTACCAACTGAAGTTAAAATAATACCTTACATATGGCAGAAAAACGATAGCCTTGCTAACAAAGTAAGTAAATCTTAACTAAAAAATCTTTACCCAATGAAGCTAAAGCTATTAAATAAATTTTTACCAAATGAAACTATTGTTGCTATAGATCAAATCTTTACCGAATAAAGTACAAATCGCTCCTTACATCTCTCAGAAGAACGAAAGGCTAGCTAGCTCTCTACCCTCCTCATAGCTCGCCTTAAATAGCTACGTCTCCAGCAGGCTGAAAGGCTCAAAACTAATGCCAAAATTCAGACTAGCGCTAAACTACACTAACAATCTTTAGAAACGAAACGCTATCAATACCCTCTGCTCTCCTTGTAGCTCGCCTAAAATAACAAACAAAATTAGAAACTTCTTAAGTAAATCTCAGCAAGTAGGTATATCAAGCCCAGATTAAGCCGGACATTTTGTCAATCTTAAGCTCGAACCCGACCCGAAAAACCTAGATTCTGCGCCTATCTGCTCCGTCGCTATGACATCAAATACAGCGGAGTTCCACAGAAACGCTACCGACAGCATCCCCAACATTTGCCTGATTTTTGATTCTTGATGACAAAGCTTAAAACCTGAGAAATTTTGTTGGTTATCCATTTTGTTTCTGTATTGCGGTTGTTTGGCTTGAAGACTTGGTCAACTTGAGTGAAATCTTTTTTGGGTCGGCTGCATATATTTTTTTATTTTTACTTTGACTATTACTAATCAGAGTAGCATGAGTAATAACAAATAAAATCAAAAACGTCATAAGTAAATCACGAATTTCCAGCAAGTTTTGTCAACTCAAACACATGACTGCTCCTTTACGCATGAGCAATACTGCAGATAAAACAAAGAAACAAAAAGGACAAAAATGAGCAAAAAAACTGCTTAGAAAAAGACATTAGCAACTTCTCGTAGAGAACTCTGGTCTAATCATAGACTCTCTATTAGTAGACCAGAAACAGACTCGCGGAATAAAAGAAAAAGGCATTGAGAAAAAACGTTTGCTCTTGTTGCAAAGTTTTTTTTGCGGTCACGCGTATTCGACTGATTTGATTGGACCATTTGGACATATTCGTAGCGCGAATAAAAAGTAAAAAAAAAACGATGAAACTGTCAGTTTCCAGTCCACTAAAAAAAATTTATAGTCTAATTGAACTGGGAGCATTTTTGAATTGAACAAGGAGCTTGCCTTTAATTCTTTTTGCTTCATTGTTTGTTTGTTTTTTTTTTCACGCATTTGAACTTCCATTTTGTATGTGCTTTTACCAATAATGCGATAGGTAGATGTAAACAAATCCCAGGTAAGAACTTTAAAAGTTTACCTGCTTCAAAAGCAAACTATTTGCTTGTATATGCTCAAACCTTTTTTGGTTCTGGTAAGCGAAAAGAATGGTTGAATAAGCCCATAATGAATATTAAAAGACCTCCGTTAATTCACAACAGAGATGGAACCGGTGAAGATTTTCTCGACCGGACCGGTAAATTTCAAAATCTTCGCCGGTTGACCGGCTGGTCGATCGGTTTCTGACCGGCACAGTCGACCGGTTTTTTACAGAAGGTTTTTGTTCACTGCTCAATGCATCTTATGAAAAATTTTCAAAAGAAAAGGGGGCATGTAGAGGTGTTAAAATTTGTGACTCCGGATGGGAGTCTCAGAAAAAAACGCAAAAAAAAATTTGCGTGTTTTGCAAAAATGACTCAATTTTAAGACCTTTTTAGATTACATTTCGGTTTGAAAGACCTGTTTTGAGCAGCGCAAAACGTGTGCAAAATAAGCATAAAAACAACTGGAAGGTACAAGTTAAATATTGTTCGACGCTCTTTTTAATGATATTATGCGTAAGGCCAAAAAATGCTAGAACATATTCAAAATATAACGTGCCCAAGCAGTTTGTAGAAATGCTACTTCAGAACAAGCCAAGACTAGTTAGATATAAAAGAATAAGACCTATGCCTTTCTTGCCCAGAGTAGAGTGTGGTAAATTTCAGTTGAAAAAAGCTTTACAAAGCGGCAAGATTTTAGCATGAACTAAAAAATCAGAAATCTGCGCCACTTCTACTCTCAAGCTGATTAAAATGATGCTAAAAATAGATGGAAGTTTCCCAGCAAACCCAGTGAACGACCGACGCAAAGCTAATGCTGCGACGCTCAAAACTACTTTTTGTCTACCGTAAAATCAGCAATTATTCAAAAATATCTGATTATGGAACCTCAAGAAAAGTAGAGTCAAAATATTTATCTGTTAAATATCTCCTGATATCATAACAGACTGGCACCCTAAGTTGAGCCGTTCAAAAAATTGATTTTTGGGGGGTCCGCGGGGGGTGGCACCCCCAAACTATGTCCAAATATTTGTCTGATAAATATCTGCTGATATCATAAAACACTGCCACTCTAAGTTGGGCCATTCAAGAAATTGATTTTTGGGGGGTCCATTTGGGGGGTCCCTGGGGGGGTGGCACCTCCAAACTATGTCAAAATATTTTTCAGTTCAATATCTACTGAAATCAAAAAAAACTAGCACTCTAGCTTAAGCCGTTCAAAAAATTGATTTTTTGGGGCCCCAATTTGGGGGGGTTCCCGGTGAAGTTGCTCTAAAAAATTTCGGAAGAAAAAATTGCGTTTGCAGCTCAACAACTTTACACAAAAATTAGATTTCCATGTTTTGTGGTTTAGGAGAAGAAGAGCGTACAAAAATTAGGAAGAAAAAAAAGGAAAAAAAAGGAAAAAAAAAGAAAAAAAAAAGAAATAAACCTCATCGCGCCAAAGTGGATTGGTTGGATAAAAGGGTATCTTAAGACATACAACCAAATGAAATATTTTTAAGCCGTTTTTGACTGAGACCGCTTTTTACGCCAACTTGCTGGGCGGTTTTCGGGTTCTAAAACCAAAGTCATGTGACCTATTGCCTCGAAATTTGGTACAAACATATAACTCGTTATCTCAAACTACTGCTAAAATTTCATGTAGCTAGACCCAACCGTTCTTGAGTTATAAGCAAAAGTATGAAATTTCGCACTCATTAGTTGGAAAATGGCCGAGTAAAAACAAAAAAACACGCGACGCGAGGGTCGGTCGTTCCGATAAACACAGCTGTTTTCAACAAAATACTCGTTCACCAAATCGTCAGAACTGCATCGGATTTTGCTTTTTACTTTAAATCATTTAATTTTTAACCAAAAACATTATACATCACAAACTTTATCATCATATCTGGAGTAAAAACATTATGCCTGGCAGCACTTCCCATATTACAATTCGTCCACAGTACATTACGCTTTATCACGTTACAAGTTTGCGTGGGATCATTCGTTATATTGTTTTGTAACTGCTGTAAGTTCCACATCTGCTAAAAAAGAAATTGCAATGGTGGAAAAGTGTTGGCAGCATTTTTGTATCTCATTGCGCGTCCAGAAATAATAGACCTTCTTGTTCCACACGTAAGCGTGATTGATTACAAAGTGATTTCATTTAAACTAAGCTGGGTATAGTCTAAAGTGTTGTGCATTTAACAAAATGTACCCTGTAAAAACTGTACCATCACTTCTGTTAAGCAATGTGCTATGTACAGTACAAACAATAAACATACCATTGCCTACGCAACCTAAACTATTATTTTATCAAGTTCTGATCACGCATTTATGAGGTTATTTATAAGTTTATAATACATACATTATAGGCTATTCATTGTAACTGCTGGTTTAAAACAAAATAGCAGGCTAAATCAATAAGGTTTCTAAAGTAAGAACAAACGAATTAAATTAAAATGGCTTTAGTTTATCTTTTTGAACTCAGCCGTTCTAGATATTTTATTTGTAAATCTCAAAGTATATTATTTCTTTAATTAAGATAAACAGACAGCAAAGCTGAGAAGAGTAAGGTTTTCATGCGTTATGCGCTCAAGAGCACTAAAACAAAAACTTTAATGATAGGGAGTCAAGTCTATTAAATTTTTAAAGAAAGTTTTATATACGTAGCCAGTACAATATCTATTTTTAATTACTGTATGTCAGAGGTAGAGTCGAGGACACAAGGCTCGAGGCCAAGGCCAAGGACACAAAAAAAAATCCGAGGCTAAGGCCAAGAACAGGAATGCTCGAGGCCAAGGACTAAGGACACAAATGCAAGTGTTTTCCTAAGAAAAATGGTCTTCAAAAATTTTTTTCGGTCGATCTCAAAAAAAAAACGGTGTAGAAACACATTTTTCAGCCGATCTACAAAATTTTAACCATTCAACAAATAGTGCTGTCGTGGAGCCGAGGACAAGGCAATTTTCGAAAACTTGAGGCTTCGAGGCCAAGGATAAGGACTTGAAAATGTGTCCTCGAGGACGTCCTCGAGGCCAAGGACGTCCTCGAGGACTCCACCTCAGCAGTATGTAGTTTAACAATTATTAATGAAAGCAATTTGGATTTTTTAAATTCTTTATCGCTCTTTTCAGTTTCAGATTTTCGTAATCCTAAAAATTTCACAATCCTAAAAATTGTCGATATGAGAAGTTTATGTTTTTTAGTTGTTTATGTGATTCTGACAGAACAAGTAGCCAAACTACTTCGTGTTCTTCGAATATAGGAAGCGGTAGCGATTCGTCGACTTTTGACAGCGATCTTGAAAAGCTATGCAGGCTTGCATCCGAAACATTGATCAATGCGCCAAGAAGCGTTTTGCTTTTCCTTCATCAACACCTACGCCACAAATCATGAAGTCTGATTCTGCAAAGCCAATGATGTCACAAACAATGTCAAAACCAAGTAAGGTTAATGATGAGAAATGAAAATTAATCATGTAACTCTGAGGTGCCCAAAGTCCGGTTGCGGCCATTTGCGGCCTGTGCATTGTCTTATCTTATTTTAATGCAGATACGCAAAAGAATCATTTATTTTGACGACCCAAAACTCCTTTAAACTAATCCTAAAAATCGTCTTTCCTCTTTTACCAAACTCATTGTTGGTTCGCGAAATTGCTGTTTTCAGCCAAAGTCCTAATTTGGCGCAGCTCCAAAACCTTAGAACTAGGACATTCCTGATGTAAAATAGCAGCAATAAAATCTATTGCATCAAAAAGGAATGCAGCAGCAGCGGTGTGTTGTAAACATTATTTATTCATGATAAGCTGTAGACAGTATTCAGAGTCGTAGAACCACAATCAAACCTTTGATTAACAGCCTAAGACATACTGTTTGGAAATGACTTTCGTCCTTTATTTGTAGTCAGTATAGCTAGGACTATGGGTATGAACATGAGCGTAGAAAAGCAAAGAATCGCAAATTAACCAGATCTTAACACAACATAATTTTTTAATAATCACTATATTCCAAGAGATATACCAGTTTAATTCAAAATAATTTTCAATAGCATGCTTTACACATCTGTTTCGCCAAATTTCAGGGCTCTTCAGTAAGGCTAGCAAGGCCAAAATGACAAATATCAATAGTGATAAAAATCTTCAAAGCATACATCTTCACCAGTTTATCAATTAATGATTAAGTCTTTACCGAGTATGTTTATATTACATAAATCTTTACCAATCAATTTGAGACAAATAAATCAGCAAAGTTATTTTTTTACCTGGCCCATTTTAGCTTTTTAGCTACCGATAACCGTTATAACGGTACTGTTTTGTCATTTTCCAAATGAGAGCAGCAGTCTGAGCAACAATAAAATCCTCTCAGTTAACCCTGTTTTACTCGGGTATTCAACCAACGCATTTTACCCAAAAGGGGAGGGGGTTGCCCCTATCTAACTCCTAAACCAAAAGTATTTTTTCAGCAGAAATTTATCACAAAAAAACTACGAGAATGAAAGAGAAAGCAAAAATGCCTCCCCTCACCTCCAGCGCCAAATAGGGAAAAAGATTTTTTAAACTCTATTTTGCACAGGCTATATAATGCCCTAGCATTTTACTTGGAGGGGACAAAATTGTCCTTCTCCAATCTTACTCCCTAAACCAAAAGTCGTGAAAACACAAAATTTAACACGCCGGTTGGTGTTCACTGAAATTTGTTTAGAAAAATGGGTTTTAGTTAATGACGTCATTATTGTGACATCACGGCTATATTTTCAAAAAATGACGTCATATGTGCAATGGCTTACACGAGGTTCAAATTTTGTACGTAGGTTTGCTTTTTGATACAGAATCACAAAATGCTTAGTAAAGTTAAAGTTACGTCACAGAAACGTCTTACGGCGTCATTTTAGTTAAATTTTGGCCAAAAAAAGCTCGGATTTCAGAAACTGACTTAAAAAAACTCAAAAATTGAGAAAGTTCCCGTTATCTTAGCAACTTCAAATTTTCAGGATTTTGATTCAAATTCAAGTTGGTTTGAAATAATTAGCATCTTATTTTTGAAAGAATTTTTTTACAAAAAACAATGACATGCGAAAGATTTTATCATATAACCCCTCGTGTAAAACAAGGTCAAGTACTTGTCTTTCAATGTAATTTACAAGTCAAATACGAATTTCATGTAATCACTGTATCAGTCGTTACCTTTTCATCACGTTAAATCAGAGCTGCAAACTCGACAAAATAATTTTTCTGACCTCGAGCTTGAACTCGAGTAATACTGCTTGAGTTCATTAAAATGGAATTCATAGATTAAAAAGTTGTGTGAAAGAAACATTTTTTGTTGATCCTGCCATTTAAATTGAGATTGCCGTTCCTTGTTTATACCGTGGTGACCTAGAAAAACAACATGTAAACAAAAACAGAGCGATTAAGTCAAAAAGTAGACTTGCTATTTTGTCAGCCAGAACTTGAACCCCAAAAATTAAATTCGTAAACGCAAAATTTGAACTAGGACTTGTTAAAGTAGGCAGATCTCAAACTCAAATTTGAACTCGAATAAAAATTGATCGAGTTAGCAGCCCTGCTTACAACACAAGCTGGTACTGTGCATTCAATCAGCAAAATATGCACAGGTTGTACTGTACACAGCACACGAATCTTTTTATTGCAAGTTGCAAACTTTAAAGTATTTGAAATGAGGTCGAAAAAGTTCCTCTTTCACTAAATTGTTCTTTGATGACCTTTCATTTTCCACGTGACAATCAAACGGAAGATTTCGTTGAGTATTCTCTTGATTTTCCACAAATGAATGACGGAACACTTTGCTTGTGGTTAGAGTCTAAAGATTTTGACTACTCCGTTCGAATAAGTTATTCCGTCAATGACGAAAACCATGAGTGGCTGATTTTTTTTGATTCCCAACAGATGAGTATTCTTCTTGGAGGAGAAGTAATCGTGCAAACTGACAAAGTTTTGCTAGACGGAGTCAGCAAGGTTGGAATAAATTACTTTATAAATTTCAGCGTTGCATTTACGTAATGTGCTTTTCTTAGATGTATTTTTTTTTGATAATTCTAGAACGAGAAAATATTTTTCCTTGTTTTATGAGTTTGAAATAAGTTTAATATTATCTTTCAAGCCTTGATATCTCGGCAGCAAGCATGCTTCTAGTAACAAGATAAATGAGCAAGGAAAAAAAGGTATGATCCGAAGCGTGTATTGAATAAAGAGCTCGTCTCCGCGCCATTGTGCCTGGACAACACAAGTTTCTTTGACCGTTGTAATTGTAATAAATTTTATTCACTAAGTAACCAAGGCCAGGAGACAGCGAAGGAACCGTTAGGTCTTTGAGTCAAGCTGCCACCTGCCAATTTGTAGAAGAATGGTAGAAGCTTTACACTGTTTCTGTAATTGCTGAACTATAAACGGGCAGCTGTAAATAGCATTTTTATTGTTTTTGATTTGACCCTACCAAAGATCGAACCCAGGTCAACCGTTTCAGTGGAAGACGCTTTATCCACTCAACCACTGACTGTTGGTATCGTGTTTAATTTGACCTGCTCGGGTATTAAACCCTAAGCCTCCGCTCCAGAGGTGAGCACACTTACCGCTCGATCATTTTGATGATTAGTCAAAGTGACACAATTTACCGTTTTCTTTTTGAGGGATCTGGATAATTTTTGTTTTACTCATAATGTGTTTGCTTTTTGTTGCTTTTTTTATCCAATTTTCGTTTACCCTTTTCATTGATTCTTTTTTTACGCTTTTTATAAATTTTATTTTTTCGCTTTTACTCAAATTCCTTTGATATGTTGATTGCTATTTTATCTTACTTATTCGATTTCTTTTTTTGCATTTTTAATTTCTTTTTTTGCTTCTTGGTTGAAAAAGTGCCAATAAAACAATTAAAGTTCTATTTTGGTCATAGCTTCATGTTTGTTTAACTTTTTCTATGGAACTTCGACAAGGAGCATTGTTTATCAACGGCAGCAGAATACAAAACATCTTTCCAAATATTAATGTGAATGGAGTGAAAGGCAACCGGTCTTTAATTTTTGGCCAGTATCAAACTCAGCAGCCCCATAGGTTTAGCTCTTTTTGGGCATACAGGTAAACCTTAATAGAAATTCATTAGCAGAGGTGCGCTATCGCTCTTTTCAAAAAAGTGTCACTCCCACTTTTCCCTTCTTAGCGAAAAAAGTAGCGTCGCTCCCCCTTCACAAGATAAAAAAGGAGCACTTTCGCGCTCCGTTTCATACTTTAATGGCTGAATAACCTACTGCATATATACTTTACGAGTTTATTATTGTCTTGTAGAAAAATTGTCCTGTCAGCCCAGAGTTGTAAGTCGGGCCGGGCTTTTCAGGTCGGGTTTGGGTTGGGTTCGGGCCGGGCTCGGGCTTAAAGTTGACAAAAATTTCGGGCTTAATTCGGGACTGAGGCGTACTTTTTGTCTTAGATGCACAAAAATATAATCAAAATAAATTGGCAACATTGCTAAATTTTTCAGACCTAACTTAACTTTCGTTTTTTTTTGGCGTGATTTGGGCTTCAAATTAGTTTTCGGGTTCGGGCCGGGTTCGGGCCTGAACTAGTCGGCCCGTTTACAACTCTGTGTCAGCCCCTAACCTGAGCAAAAGCAAATGAAATACAAAGATTGCTTTGACAAGCAAGCTTAAACCTTTACTACCGCTGGCTGCTTGTTGCCACGTTGATTAGCAACTATACTGACTAAGCTGTCAAATCAATTATTTCCAATTTTTTCGCGATTATCTGAAAACAATCACCAATTTATTTGTTGTGACCAGGGCCTGCGAGAGGGGGGTTCAGGGGGCACATTGTACCCGCGCCCGGGCCTAGGGGGGCCCGGGCTTAAAGGGCCCTGAAGAGTTCAGGTTTCCGCGTTAAGTTTTGATATGGCATCATAACATCGTAATCAAACTTGTCTACAGCAAAAATATCAGTCAGCCTATTTAGTACTGGTAATTGGTCGCTATTTTTGCTACACAGCCTTTAGGGCATCCAATAGTGGCCGATTTGATTAGAAAATGAGGAAAATGTATCAAAAGCCATACATTTGCACCGAAATTAACGTTTTGTTACATTTCGCTGACTTGAGAGCCCTAATTCAACAGTATAACAATGTACGAGGCCCCACATTTCCAGAGATCTAAGAGCATTTTAACCTCAGAGAGCGGAGTAAAAGTTGACATACTGTACTTCTATCACTACGTAACTCACTCTATCTGTATGAGTTTAATAGGTATGTGGGTTTGTGAAGTCTATGATTGCAGATGACTTCTTCAAACTTTTATCAGTAAAATATTTGGATTTGCAGTATTAAAGTCATTATATTGTATAATATTGTGTCAATGTCATCATCCCCCACTTCACATACTTTCGTTCATGTATATCACGTTTTCTGCTTGTCGATTTCAGCAAGTTTGGTGCTGGGATGTTGATCAAATGCTTATTTTACCCTAGAGAAACATAAAAAGTGCTAAAGCTTACGGGACTGTGCCCCGGACCCGGCTTGGGGAGCTCGCAGCGCTCCCCCAGACCCCCTAGCTGGATTTAAACCAATTTTATGTCTAGTTGTGTTTTTCATAGGTCCTAACTGTATGCGAATATCGTTATCCCTTCACTTTTATATGAAGATCTACACCCATCCGACAAAAAATGATTTAACGGCATGGGCCCCGATAAGGCTTGGGAGGCCCAATAAGATTTGGGGGCCCGGTATCGACCTTTGTACCCCCTAGAAAATTTTCTCTCTGAGGCTCTGGTAGCGACTTATCAAAGTTATACCCGAAGTGTTTGCAGTTGTTCAGAAACTCCGCTTAAAAAAAATGGGTAGCGACTGATTATTAGAAAAGGAGTACTCTCTAGCCCAGTACTGTTGATTAGCAGATCTCTGTCAGACCGGGGACAAGTAGCTTCGCATATAGTTTGATTTAACGTCCGCGCATGGACATGCCATACGTATTTGTTTGTGGGACAAAAGTAATAAGTATTAAATATTATTTGCAAACTTCACTGAATGATTTTAGATCTTCACTTAAATTTTGTGGAAAAACTAGGCATATTTTATCTGGTCTTTAATTGACGAGAAAAAAATTTTGCCTAAAGGTACAGTAGTTTTGAAAATTTTAAGTCTTTCCCTCAAAAATAAGTTGTTCTTTCACACTTGGCCTTGAAGTAAAATGTAATGACAATGCTCAGGTTATATTCTTTATACTACTTTTAAACTGGAGTGCTAGCTCTTTTCAATTTTTGGTCGTGTATTTTTTTTTTAGTGGCAACATCACCAATTTCTATGTTTGGCCTCGAATTCTTTCCGATGAAGAAATCAAGAACATTGCAACAAACTGCCTGTGTCCGCCAAACTACTCCGTCGCTATGGCATCTGATACAGCGGAGTTCCACGGAAACGCTACCTACAGCATCCCTAACATTTGCCCTACTTCAAGCGCGTAGCCAGTAACCTGCAAGGGGGTTACGAAGACCATTACAGATCTAAGAAAAAAACTTCCAGCGCTAAGGACGGAGCCACCTGCGCTTAAAAAAATTATTTTTTTGTATTTTTTTTGCAAAAATAATTTAATTTTTGACTTATTTCGAAAAACTTCGTGCTTTTAAAGCGTGACATAAAAATTAGCAGTACAAAAACATGATTAAACTGGTTGCATATGGGCTGTGTGGGAAGTGGCTAATGGTAAAATTTCAGTTCTCTGATTTCCCAGCTGAAAAAATCATAAAATCTTATAATTTAATGAAACTCACAAGAAGTAGATCTTTTCGTTAACATTTTATATTGAAACATAATTTGAGGGAGGGCGAATGAAACGAAATTTGAGAGAAGTGATTGGTAATTTACTGACACTGATTGGTATTTACAGTCCCTTACCCCACATCTGAGCTTATATAGTGTTTTAAACCTATGTTCAGCATTTTTCTACCAGCGATCAAATCTGATTGCTTATTTTTGGCCATTTTTCAAATTTTTTACTGATTTGTGAGTTTTTTTTTTGACAAATTAACTCCCCTTCAACTTAATATATAATAAATGTTTTAAAAGATGCTTTAAAATCATTTTTGAAACCATTGCAGAATAAAAAACGGTCTTAGAAGCGTTAAAAACGTGATATTTTCCTTCTTCAACATTTAGATCAACAGGCCAATGAGAAGAGCTAAGCCCACAAGATGCTTCTGCCTTATTTTAAATTCCTAATCATAAAGTTTGAAATCTTTTGCGTATTCTTGTCTTGTACTGTATTTACTTTGTTTTTGTACTATTTAGCTACATTGTGGCTGTTTGACTTGAAAACTTTGGTCACACCCTGGGATCGGTTGTACATTGTTTTGTTTTGAATTTGATTATATTATCTAATCAGAGTTATGTACAAAGCGTTACCGAACTCTCACCGTCATGCATGAACAATAATGCTCGCAAGATCAAAAACGTTATAATTAAATTGTAAGTTTCCAACTCTTTCATTGGTCAACTCGATCACATAAGTGCTTTTCTACTCAATGAGCAATACTGCAGACACAACGAAGAAAAAAAAGAAAAAGCATTAAACAAACATATTAGGGAGAGAGTTTACCAACCCCTAGTATAGAACTGTGATCTAACTATAATAAATTGAACTGTGCAGAGTTGTAAACGGTTTGAGCCCAAAAACGTAACCTGGAATCCGGCCCAAGCCAGATAGTGATTGAAGCCAAAATCAGGCCAAAAAAACCTGAAACTTAAGTTGGTTTAAAAATGAGTACGGTTATTGCTCGTATGCGGTTTAAATAAACCTTGATCTGTACTGCTGATAATTTACGATTTTAGAGAACCTAAAAGTCTAAAACACTAGGCAAGTACGTACATCAAGCCTGAATTAGGCCCGACATTTTGTCAATCTTATAAGTCCGAACCCGTCCCGAAAAGCCCGGCCCAACTTACTAAACTCTGGAAATGGGAGGATTTTTAAAATGAATAAGGAGCTTGCCTTCATTTATTTGTTTTGTTGTTTGTTTTTTAGTTTACGTATTTGAACTTTCATTTATTGTGTAGCGTATCAGCTTTCATCAATGATGTGATAGGTAAGTTTAAAAAGCAAATGGAACGTGACATCGCAAGCGATATCAAAGAACTTTGCAGCATTTCAGGCTTTGTACATCGCAAGCAGGCGCGTAGCCAGGATTTGGAAAAGGGGGGGGGGCTATTTTGAAAGAGTGAGAAGTGTGCAAACGACCTTGACTCGAATTTTCATTGACCTTGAATCAGTTTCAGACAATTTGTCCGAAATTTGAGATGAAATGTCTCGGAAAGATCGGAAATTGAAAGTTTATTCCGCCTAAAAAAAAGGTCTTCGCCAAAATTCAGAGTGATTTTTCGGCCGAAATCCAAAATTCAAACGTTTTTTCCGCCCAAAATTGGGTGATCTCCAAAAAAAAAAAAAAAAAAAAAAAAAAGGTCTTCGCCAAAATTCAGGGCGATTTTTCTTCCAATTTCGCAAGCTCAAACGTATGAGGGGGGCTCTTTTCGTATGGGGGGGGCTATTTTCCATTTTCCACAGTAAATCGGCCTCAAAAGCACAAAAAACATGCGATTTTGCATACTTCACAAGCCAATGGGGGGGCTCGAGCCCCCCCCGCCCCCCTTCTGGCTACGCTACTGATCGCAAGCTATATCACTATCAGGGGACTTTGCGTCATTGTTTATCAATCCATCTAATTCTTTCTGAATCATTAGCTAGTAGGTTTATCTAACTCACTTACTCAACATGAAATAGAGAGGAATTCGAGATGAAAACTAAGCTTTGTGGAATTTTCGTTAATGACCTTCAAAGTAGCCTAATTAAAAAACTTCATAAATTTTTTTGTAAGAAGTGCAGTAGGACATTAATTTCGAAACACGCTGCATATTAATTTCTCAATATTACATTCTTTAACAACTTTAAGCCACAAGAAAAAATAAAGTAGGCTTTCTCAACGTCACAGGTGAGAGTTTACTAAAAAAAAACTCGGCCATCTTGCTCAAACCTATCCAAGCCATTAAGATCAATTACTTCAATCTTTTAAATGTTGGAGATCTATTTTGAGCAAATTCACTTATTAGAAATTCCCAAGTTTGACGTTTATACTTCTCTGCATTAGCAACTCATTCTGAGAATTTCAGTCATTTAGCTATGGCAGAAAAAATTTATACTTTCGAGGTTCTTTTTAGGGCTAATCTTCCACCTTGGCATCTGCAAATTTAGTATCTAACTTAAACAATAGGAGAACCCGTTTGAGGGACCTGATCATTGTGGCAATCCCAAATTTTGTCATATTTCATCTTTTCTTTATATTTACCTATCCTGAAAATTTGATGTGTCTAGCTTAAATGGGGACTAAAGGCAACATCAATAGGAGTATTTAAACAAAAGTGGAGTCTTCCAGGACGTCCTTGGCCACGAGGACACATTTTAAAGTTCTTGGCCTCGGCTTCGAAGGTCAAGTTCTTGGCATTGGCCTTGAAGCCTCAAGCCCTCGAAAATTGCCCTGTCTTCAGCTCGAGGAAAGCACTATTTTTTTAATCGTTAAATGTTGTTGGAAAACGCCAGAAATCTTGCGAAAAATTTACAATGACCTTTTTTGCTTTCCTCTCTTGGAGATTGCTTGAAAAATTCTTGCAGACCTTTTTTTTTTCGGAGATCGCCCCGGAAAAAACTTTTTGAAGACTTTTTTTGTTGGGGAACACTTTTGCCTGTGTCCTTTGTCCTTGGCCTTGGCCTCGCGCATTCCTGTTCTCGACTCCACCTCTGTATTTAAAGTTAGGCGAATTGTATTAAACTAGACTGGCGTTGACTCCATTCTATTTGAATCAGCCGCTCCAGAGATATCCTACTTCAAACACGACGTCGGGGCCTCCATTGTAGTAAATTTTAATAGTTTTTATTGGCAACCCTGACATTGATGGCCTTAGCGTTGTTAGCAATGCCATTCCAGTTTTAACTTAAAGCAATGCCCCTATTAACCCTCTGTCTACCATGGGGTCCAATGGACCCCAAAATGAAATTTGATCTTGCATTACTAAGAACAGATAGCAAATACGACTTCCATGTTACCTGATTTTTCCTAAGTTCAGTTGGTCATAAACAAGGGAGAGTATCACAAATACCAGAGAAACCGATATGGCATAAAAAATAAAAACAGCATCGTATACCATGGGGTCCAATGGACCCCAAACCAATAGCTAACGTGCATTGTTTAGTTTCGACTAGCTGAGTTTTTTTTTTAATTGCAGTCATTTTGTTTTGAAACAACTGATCTGTTTTTGAGACAGCAAATATCGAAATCGTTAGTATGAAAACTTGAAAAGTATCATTTATAATATCTAATGGAAGTCAAATTACAAAATATACCACTGAAAAGGAATTGCTAGCTGCTTGGAAGATGACAAGATTCTAGAGTTTCCGGAAGAGAATGAAGGTGAGGAAAGATCGAGTGTAGAAAAACAAATTGCAAAGGTGAACATTTTGGATAGAATGATTTGAATCTACAACTGCTAGAGGATGATAAGAAGATGTCCGGTAGCCCTTTTTTAGAACATGATTGATATTAGCGCTGAGAATCAGAATCAGAATTTATTTGTTTAGTCGACATTTCGAGAAAAAAAAATACATGAAGTGAAACAAATTTCACCATTACCGAAGAGCAAAAGAGAACAAAAAAATTTCACAATGCGACAAGGAATCGTGAAGGGACGCGAAGTCTTCAAGTCAAACGATTCCCGAAAAAAAAAATTCAGACGAGAAAATACGCTCGAAATCAATGGTGCTTTCCAGCTATTGGTACATATTTAGGTAAAATAAATACGAGACTTATTCCTCTTAGTAGAGACCACAATGCCCAATCCGTAAGTTCTGGTAATCTAATAAACTACTGAAGTATATTGTAATTTTGAAATGTCCATCGTTTGTGTTCTTTAATGAATTTACGATACGATAGTTGTTTCATTGAATTAGGCAAAGAATTCCATAGTTTAGCCCCTTGAAATTTGATTGATTTTTGGGCTCTATTTGTTGAGTTGTAAGGTAACATTAAACGTTGAGAAGATGATCTTGTATTGTATGTGTTGGAAAATCTGAACTCTGTATAGAAAGTTTCAAAGTATTTTGGGAGAGCTTTTTTGAAAAACCTGTGCATGAATTTGCTTAATTCCAATTTATATTAATCATCTATCTTGAGAATTTCGAATCGGTGATACAGATGTTTGGGTGATTTACGCCAATTAAGACGTCCAATAGCTTTTAGGGTTTTGTTTAGTAATGATTTTAGTTTTGCCGAAACTGTTTTGTTGCAGGATCCCCATATAATTATTCCATAGGAGAAAAAAGGATGTATGAGTGCGTAATATAAAGTTTTCAGAGCAGAAGTAGGCAAATATTTATTTAGCTTGAACAAGATTCCGACATTACGAGCTACTTTGGTTTCTAACATTTTTATATGTGATGAAAAACTGAGTTTTTCATCAATTAAAACTCCGAGGTATCGCAATTCTTTAGTATTTTGAATATGCTCAGAGTTAAATTTTAATGAAATATCACTTTTTGAGGATCGTAATTTGTGGTTAATAACGATTGCCTGTGATTTACTAGGGTTTATTTTTAGTTTGTTAGCGTCCATCCATTGTTTCACTAGCAACAGTTCATTATTACAAAGAGTTTCCAGTTGTTTCAAATCTTTTGAAGAGTACAATAATAAAGTATCATCAGCGAACAAACGAGGGTTACATAATAACACATTGTGTAGATCGTTAATATACAAAAGAAAAAGTATAGGGCCCAGTACAGATCCTTGCGGAACACCTGTTTTGATTTCTTGCAATGAGGAGATGGTATTGTTCACATAGACATATTGCTGTCGATTAGTCAAATAACTTTCAAATAATTTATAACAAACTCCTCGTATACCATAATGAGATAGCTTTTTTAATAAGATTGTGTGATTTACCGAGTCAAATGCTTTTTTAATATCTAATGCAATCGCACAAGTGTACAATCTGTTATTAATATTTTCAAAACATTGAGTAACAACGTCAATTAAAGGGAACATGGTAGTATGTTTTTTACGAAAACCGCTTTGTCTTTCGTACAATGTTTCATTTTTGTTTAAAAAACTTACTAATCTTGTTTTTATTATTTTTTCAACGATTTTTGAAAAGGGCGAAAGCAGTGAAATTGGTCTAATTTTCAACTGCCTGTTTCGAACCTGATTTATGTATAGGAATCACTTTTGCAATTTTAAGTGCATTTGGGAAAATGCCCTTAGTAAACATGAAATCCACAAGATATGTGAAATAAGGTGATATAACATCAGCAGCAATGACAATAAATTTTGTTGGTATTTGGTCATCGCTACTAGATTTATTTACTTTTAATCTCTTTAATTCAGATGCCACTTCACTAGAAGTAGGCGGAAATAAAATCATTGAGGATGTGACGCAGTTTTTTAGGTAAAAAGTGTGAGATACAGATGGCTGTATGTCTTGGGAAAGTTTGTGCCCAATATTTGCAAAAAATTCATTAAAGTTTTCTGCAATTTTTTCTTTATTAGAAACAATAGTGGAATTAACTTCTAAGGTAGGTGCTACTGAAGTATATGTTGTTTGTGGGGTAGAAGCTCTCGCAAAATTCGCCAAGTTTCTTTAGGATTTGAAGATGCAGATTTTAGTTGGTTTTCAAAGTAATATTTTTTTGAAGTTGTTTTTAATTTAGTTAATAAGTTAGAATATCTTTTATAAAATTTTTTTTCATTAATCGACCCTTTCAAATAATGACTTTTGTAAAGTTTTTGTTTATTTCGTATAGAAACAAATAGGCCTTTAGATATCCAAGGTTTACATTGTAGCCTTTTTGCCTTCTTGTACATCGCTTTATAGGTGCAAGTGCATTTATTTCGATGTGCAGCGTATTTAAGAAAAGTTGAAAAGCGTCATTAAAATTCAACAAGTTAAGTTCAGGCATGTCATTCACAAAATTTTCCAATGATATTTGCAGATCTTGGCAGAATTTTGTTGAATCGAATTGTTTCATACATCGATAAAATTTCACGGAATTTGATGATGGTTTTTTGATATTTTTTAAAGCAATGAAGGTTGGTAAATGATCAGTTATTTGATAATTCATGATGCCTGGTGTTACGTGGCATTTAATGTTGTTGGTGATTACGTGGTCAATTAAAGAGGCCGAAGAATCAGTTATACGCGTAGGTTTATTCAAAAGCGAAAAAAATCCATTGGAATTTAGCATATTAATGTAAGAAGCTGCAGGTTCGTTTCTGTGTTGTAGAATATTAATGTTAAAATCTCCCAAAATGACACAATTGATGTTTTTCTCGTTGATTTTTTGTAGTGTATCATTAAAATGGTCAATGAAATCTTTAATATTAGCGTTTGGATGACGATAAACTACTCCTACAAGAAAATTTTGAGCTAGTTTGGTGTTAATGTTTATCCACATATTCTCACAGCCATTATTTGAGAAGCCAAATGAATTTTCGCAACTGTATTGAAAGTCTTCTGACACGTACATACCTACTCCTCCAGCATTGCTAACAGAATCAGCATGAAAAAATTTATATCCTTGAATTTCAATGTTAACAAGACTATCGTGTTTCAATCGAGTTTCAGTGAGACATATTATACTAGGACGAGTACGTATTTCATTTAGCAAATCAAGCAAATCATCCATGTTTTTGTTTAACGATCTAATGTTAATGTGTAGAATGAGTAAATCTTTTGGGGATACACTTAGTGTGGTAATAGTATTAGCATTGTAGTATTTACAAGAGGAAAAATCTTGAGTGACATACGAATACATATTGTCTGATATGTTGGAAATTTCATCAATTTTGGGAATCGTTTGACTTGAGTTAGTAGCTAAAACATTGAGTTCACCAATAGCGAGCCAACAAACACTGCACCGAAAGAGCATTCAACAAGATGGTAACTTCAGCAAAAAAACTAAGTCAGAAAAAAATTACAAAGGTCTTATGATATCATCGACAGAAAGTCGTGTTAAAACGATTAGTATCATAATTAATAATGATGATATACAGTTTATCCATAGCAAATTTAATTAATAACACGTATCAAATCACCGAAATTAAATTAGCAATTAGAGCGATGTAAAAGTGAAGCAAAGACAAACACAGCTATTTCAATGGATCATACTAATTGACAGAGAATTAAGATATCATATCACTAGGTAATATTACCAAATATAAAATTGAAGCAATACTTCAGCTAGATTGTCGTTTAGCCACATAAGTATTAACTATTTAAAACCCAGGGATGTCCAAGTCCAGCCCACAAAGAAAAAAAATTTTAGTGGCTTCAGGCCAGTTTTTAATTAACGCAAATCAACAACAATCAATTTATTTACTACTAATTAAGCTTTGGTCTACATTGCTGTTTTTTTACGTGAAATCTCCTGCATTTTTATTACACTAAAATTCAAAATCCATAGCAATTAACAAAACAATGTAAACCAGGAGTTCTCAATCTTCAGTAAATTTGGATAACAGTTGAAGTCGGGATTTTCACATTTACACACATATTTTCAAGCTGAATTAGTGTTTTTCGGCTTTTTCATCCTTAAGATTACAGTTAGTTTATAGTTAATCGTTTGTCCTTGCAAAATGGCCGAGTAAACAATTTCATAACAGTACGATTTCGCCACCATTTATTCATAAATTAGATTCACAGTTAGCGTGAATTAATTATTTGTGATGTAATTGTAATTACCACATTTCAACGTGTAATCTGTTTTTTAAAACGATTTTTGCAATCAATTCAGTGATAATTAAAAATCAACTTACAGTTTATAGCTGTTGAATCGATAATTCTTCAGCCGAGACCGCAAGAAACCAGATTTGCAAAAAGAGACCGCAAGAAACCAGATTTGCAAAAAAGCAGGTTATGCAAAATTGTGGATACAAATTGATTCTTGTAAAGATGTCAAGGGTGGTATTTAGTATATAAAAATGTTCAGTTGTAGAAATAATAATAGAATTTACCGTTTGTAATATCACTAAACTGGCCAACTAAACACTGTAATAATAGACCTTATGTATCACGTGCGGTCACGCCAAGTTCATCGACTGACTACCACTAACAAAACAACAACCGCAGCAACGCGTTCAAGATGACAGAGCTAATCATTTATCTTAATTTTTTGCGTTGAAGTTAGGTTACAAACAGATAGTTAAACACTGTGTGGGGTCAAGGATGAATGAAATGAATCAATAGAGTAGACTCTCAGTATTGCTAAATTGAATAATCGTTTTGACCAATGTTACAGCAGCTACCAAAATCGCGAAACATGGGACTAAGCTTCGACTTTCTTTCCTTCCACATAAAGGCAATACTCTCCATTTTGAATGCACCAGTTAACTCTCTTCTTTTCAGATCGTGCTTTATGATACTGCGGCAATAAACGCTTTTTCTCTTCGTAAAGGGTCTTTGGTAAATGCTCGGTAACATAAATCTTCGTATCTTTTGAGTTTTCTGACTTCTTATCTTCGTTATATCCACGAAGATTTTTTAAGCTGTTTAATATCATTTGTTTGTCACTGTTGTTTGCTACCTTGAAGATAATAGGTCTATTAATCCTTTTATTGTTTTTGAATAATGGATATTGTGGTAGCCTGTGCAAGTCAACAATGTTGATTTGTTCAGGATTTTCCATTTTCAAGCCTTGAATGAAAAATTTCTTTAATAGATTTTCAGTTACGGTTCGGTTTTCCCATGGATTAGTTTGATCCTCCTCGAGTCCATGAACTAGCAAATTGAACCGCTTGCTGTAGGCTTCATGTGTGTGTATTGCGTATAGCAGCAATTGCATAATAAAAGTTACCGGATTTTTAGCTAGAAAAGAAGAAAGTTTTTAATTTGCTTAGGAAAAGAGCTTGCTGGGATATGTAGTGCTCTTTTAATGCAAAAAATGAGCGCAGTTCAGCCTCAAAGCAACGGAAAAGGGACTGCTGCAACCGAAAACCAGGCATCAAGGTAAACAAAACTAGACGCTATCTTTGTGAAAGAAGAAAAGATCGAAAATGCAGCGCCTGCAGTAGGAGCATTCGCAAGTTATTTGCATGGATTGCAAACACTAATAGGTTGAAAGCACTATTTAGCTATTTTCTAAACGCTTTGAAACTGTGAGCATTGATTTACAGTATTGAAAAACCGTGCGTTTTGGCTTTTGTGTAACCAACTATTGCAGATTGTGCTGAATAAATGGGCTAAGATTTCCTTACCTTTATGTGCTGATGATATCTATCTGAACTCTTAAGATATTGCGTTTTTCCATAGGTGGGCACAATTCCGTTAATCGTTAATCCGTTAATAACGAAGCTAACTTTTTCATTAACTCGTTAATCCGTTAAAAAGTTTTTTCACGTTAACGGATTAAATAAACTTCCGTTAAGTTCTGTTAACGGACTAAATTAACTTTCGTTAAGTTCTGTTAACTTCCGTTAAGGCTTTCATCGTTAATATCTTGCACCATTCATTCATCGTATCGGTACAAACCAGTTTGCACTGGTAACACTAGCTGCGTATTAGCACGAGTTTTATAGAAGAAAGCGAAGAATGGAGCTCTTTTTTGTGGCAAATAATAAGCTGCACCCTCATACATCTATTAATTATCACTGTTCACAATTTTCAAAGATTTTCCGATCGCAGCTTCATTAGTGCGTTTGAACTTATTTTTACCTTGAAATTAGATGAAACTGTAAAATGTAACTTCCAAAACACAAAAAGACCACCATAGCAATAAATATTTCCTTACAATCAGCTCAACAACGTCAATACGTGTTCTAGAAGCGAGTGAATAAAAAGAAATGTAAACAATACCCAAAATATTAACGAATTAATGGACTTCATTAACTTCCGTTAATTAAAACTGAAAATAACGGATTAGCGTTAACGGAGGTGTGAAGTTTGTTAACGGACTAGTGGTTAACGAAGCTAACGTTTTCTGGCGTAGAAAATTGGTTTTCTGGCGTATAAATGTTTGCAACCACACTTTCAAAGAAAATTTGATAATGCTTACTGAGATAGGCCTATCTAATTGCTCGGCTTTGAATAAATTATTTTACGTTTTTCATAATTTTTAGGGATTACCAAAATGCCTGGATTCAAATTGGGGAGCATGTTCTTGCAGGTCACGGAGAATTACACCAAGACGCGTTCGATGGAATCCCTGCTTTTTGGGGAGAAACGCTTGACCCAATTTACCCGTTTAAGGGACACGTCTTCTGTTGTTTCAACCATACAATAAGACTCTAGTCTATATGCTCCAACTAATTTCAGTAATTAAACGGACAAACGTTTTTACGCGAGAAATTTGCTTAATGTAAGATTGTTAAATAATTGGACGATTAAACGTGAAACTTTATTGTTCTTCTTGACTGGTTTCGATGAGGCTAACCAAAGGCAGTTTTGAATGATTTGTGTGGTGTATAATTTGTCTTGGCCAACAAAAACAAAGTGCAAAATATAACTGATTAGTAAAGCATAGGCTATTTAGCGATTGCCAATTACAATTTTTTGAGAAAGGAAAATTTCTAGATTTTTATTATTCCTGATTCGAATGTATAACCCAAACTCAAGAATTCACCGAATAAAATTGACCTCAAATAAAGCATGGTGTCGGTCAGTTGCCCAGTTTGCCAAGTGGTTAGCCTTGCATTTGGCACAGTGAATAATACTACTAATAAAATATTCAAACCTATATTTATTTGGAATAGTTGAACCAAATCAAATCTTTCGTTTATACTCGCTGTATTACGCCGAAGCGTGAAACGAGTTGGCGGGGCCCATCTCCGTGTCATTGCGCACATCATTGCGCATCTCCGTGTCATTGATGTGGCAACACAGCTTTTTTCGAAAAAATGTTACAGCTGTGGTGAGCCGTTGGTAACACTGCGTCCAATTTGACCGGCCCGAGATTTGAACCCCAGACTTCCCGCCCCAGAGACGAATGCGTTATCGCATGACCAATTGGCCAGTCTTTGAGATCAGTTACAAAAAAAATCAATAAGCTATACAGCAATTTAAAGTTGAATTTATTAACATACGGGTACAAAAAAAAGCAAAAAAAAACAACAAATCAAAGCACTTTTGAATCTAACAAAGAAACTTAGCAAACAAGATTTAAATAAACAAACAAGCAGTAGCAGGGATAATTGGTCAACCCAATTGTTCTTGCATAAAGTTTTTCATTATATTTGAGATAATTTTAGGGCACTGATTCCGAATTTTGAGTTGGTTTTTGTGTATCACATCACGCTTTTGGGATAAAAAATCAATTTTTTATACCTTCCTTTTTCAGTGAAAAAATATGAACTAATGTTGTTGCATTACACACGTCTCTGTTGGCAATACAGTCTTCTAAAATGCATTTCCACTATTGAGCTATCGTTGTTAATTAAAGTCTGGTGCATCAGTCAACCTTTTCACATGAGCCGTTGCATTGGCGTTCATGAAAGAAATCAACACCATTTCGTCATAAAAGATATCACGGTGTTTAAAAGACTTTTACACGGTAATAATATTTGTGATACAAGCTTGTGTGATGCAATAGCCAACATTTATGGCGAAATGGTGTTGAAAATCTTCATCAACACCATTGCAAAACCTCATGTAAAAAGTTTGAGTGATCTCAACGTACAAGCACAAATGAATAAAATGGGAGCTTGCTGAGAAGCAAGCCCAGTGAACGACCGACGCATGTTGAATGATAAGATTGATTTTTAAAATAACTCTTCCCTTTCCTGTTAAGAGAGCAATTTACTTAAAATATTTTTTTCACCCCAAAGAGTTTGAAATTTCAAGTAGTGACAAAAGTATGTATTATCGACCACTTAGTGGAGTGGTAAAACTAAAAACATTCAAATGTAATAGTTTAGCCGTTTAATAATCTTTTGCTAGGGTGCGCATTTTGTGCGCAGTTTCCCAAGTATGGCTCTCACAAATGTTTATCTCGAAAATATGTTATTAACATTAAAAACAATTCGCTTTCTAGATCAAACCTTTCAAAAAACAGCATTTGGAGATTCATTTACTCCACATCGGAAAAAATCAAGCAAGTTTGGACGTGCAGTCCGAAAAACAATCAGCTAGTCGCTAAGAGTTTTACTAATTTTGAATTGAACATCATCAGCCTACACTTGATTCACTTAAATTAGCCATAACTTCCAACTTCGGAAGTGCTTAGATTAAAACCAATGAAAAGGCAAAATGCGTATAAAGCTATTGTCTAATGTTTGTTTCATGTTTATTCACCATAAGACACTCAGTCTGTAAGTTGGTACCAGATCTATTTTTGCGGTAATAGCAGTGCAATTCTATAATTTTATCTCGAGCAGAAGACAGCTGATTATACTTCTAATTCTTTGTCTAATACTGTTATTATATTGTTATAAATTAGATGCATTTTCGATTCCATATGTGACCTTGAGATAAGTATTTTATTCATAAAATGTAAGTTTTGACACCACATGTCGACATCTTATAGGCTCTCGTATTCCGCATCAAATGTGCAGCGATTTGCTAGTTCAGTCATGGTAAATATTAAATAGCCTAGTGGCAGATCAAGACTTTACCTGATTGAATTAAAAATTGGACACAATGTTATATTGATGCATTGGCAACTTTTGATGCCCAATGTTATCGAAAAAGAAATTTTTTGGCCATTCTTAATCTACCCTATCGTTGGCAGCACTCTTCTATTCAATTCGTCGGCCGGAAATCAACCCCAGATCTTCCCTTGCCACAGGCAAGCGTGATTAATCACAAGGCGATTTCATTCGAACAATGGATATAGTCTAAAGTGATGTGCATTGTACAAAATGTACCATAAAAAAGCTGAACCATCACTTCTGTAAAGCAAGATACACTACGAACAATAAATAAACCATCGCATACTCAACTTAAGTTATCAATTCATGAAGGTGCATTTACGAGATTATTTATAGGTTTACAATAGGCAGTAAAAGTAATAGGTTATTCATTATAGCTGCTGGTTTGAAAGAGAAGAGCAGGCAAAATCAATGAGGATTCTAAAAGTAGAGCAGTCGAATTAGATTAGATTGACTTTGGCTCCATCTTATTGAACCCAGCACTTCTAGAGATATTTTACTTGAAAATCTCAATGTATATGATTTTCCTAATTCTGATAAACAGACAACAAAACTAAGAAGAGGTTTTTATGGTTTATATGCTCAAGAATAGTAAAAAAGTTCAATGTTGGAGAACCAACATTATCAAATTTCACAGAAAATTGGGTATACATAGCCTGTGCATATACAGGGTGGGCCAAAAAAATGTTACCACTTTTAATCCATACACAAATTTTAAAAATGAACATTTATTCGAATTTTTTTTTCACGGATGTTTAACAAAAATATCCAATTAAAATTTGATAACAAAGTCTTTTCACTTTGTCTCTTGTTTCTTACACAGTTCAATAATTGATAACATGCTCAATTCAAGCTCCTCTTCTGTGGAGTACAGCTGCATCACGCACATTGAAGTTTGTGATGACATTGCCGCACATCTCAAGAGGGATTCTTCGAATTTCCTGACAGATGTTGGTCTTCCGGGCTTCAATGGTCTGTGGGTTGTTGTAGTACACCCTCTCCTTCAGGTACCCCCATAGGAAGAAGTCTGCGGGAAAAAGATCAGGAGAGTTGGCAGGCCATGGGTTGTTCGTACGCCGTGAGATGAGTCTATCTCCAGGAAAGTACTCGTTGAGGAAATCCAGCGAGACATTTGAGCAATGTGGAGGAGCACCATCTTGCTGGTAAATGACGTTATTCATATTGACTCCCTGCTTTCTCCTAAGAGCAGGAATATGAAACAAAAGTCTTAGTAATTTTGAAAATGGTTAGAATATAAAAAGTGGTAACATATTTTTGGCCCACCCTGTACACTGGAGTGGATCGAAAATAGCAAAAAAAATAAAAAGTTTTTTTGATAACATGTTAGCTTGGGGTGTCAAAAGTTGCCAATGTATTTATGCAACATTGTGTCCGATTTTTAATTCAAAGGGCTAAAGTTTTGATCTGCCACCAGGCCATTTAATATTTACTATAACTTTACTAGCAAATCGGCGCACATTGGATGCGGGATAGAAAAGCCTTATGAGATGTCGATATTCGAACCAGTTTTATAGTTCCTGGGCTATTGCGTTATCGTATACTATCTTCTTAAATTCAAACAGAACTTTATAAAGTATATTTAGGAAAAGTTTGGAAGATTTTTGATAAACGGATGTGACGTTATTGTGACGGTTTAAAGACACAGCAGCAATTACTCGTTAAAATGAGAAAAGCTGCTTTAGAAAGCTATTTATTCCTTTATTTCAAAGTTTTTAATAATAATTTTTGTGTAAAAGCAAGATGGAGTAAGTTACATGCGCTTACGTTATTCATGCGTCGTAAATAACGTCACAAATGACGTCACATCTTAAGCTTGACTAGTGTTTTCAAGAAATACTACCATTGGATTCAAACAGTTATGCTATAAATATTTGATAGTTGATAAAACTCTAAAGTTCAAAATTAGTAGCTGAAACTAATCTTGCTGTAATATTTTTTACTTGGGTGTCAAAACTTGCATTCTATAAATAAAAAAAATAAAAAACTTTCTCAAGGCCATATATTGAAAATGGAATTGAAAATGCATCCAATTTATAATAGTCATCAAATACAATTTATTTACATGAATTCAAGAGATACGGTTACTGAACAAGTTATTCGCGGTATGCAGTATGAAGTAGTCACGTTTCGACGAAAACTTGGACATTGCATGCTGAGTATTAATTTGCCTGCGTATAAATCCATGCAGCATACAGCCGCAGAAGCTGTCTTCATCAACTTATCGCACTTTTCCACTGCCTGCGTGTGACAAGGAAATTGGAAAAATAAATATTTGGGTAATTCTTGCGCTGCTATCATTCTTTGTAGTTCAATGTGTGGCTTATTTTTTGTTACGGAAGGCATAGTAACTTTGAAAGCTTGCCAGTCACAGCATTTCCAATGCTTTTCCCGCTATTAAAAAGTCACCTTATTCTTGTATCTTGCGCAGATGTTTCGCACTATGTTTGCAGGATGGTTTATTCTTGATGGCAACTCACATTGGCTCTTATACTCTCAATAGAGTCGTTATAAATGTTGTAAGAGTCTTCACATTTTTTGTCGTACAGCTAGCACTGACGTACAAATGTAGGATTATGTTTCCAATGATTATCCATCGGGCGTGTTTAAAGATTATTGATTTTGTGATACTACAAGTTGTTAGAACAAATTGCGTTCGTCTATCGCAACTAGATTATTCTCAAGAAATGCTGATCTGTGCTCAAACCAATCATTAGTTGTGTCTATGGTTGGCAAAGAACCTGGAAAAGTATCGGCTCAAACAATTCGGAAACATGACCCATACATAAAACAAATTATTTTTTGATAGGTCCTGAGTATCTTTGTGGTCTAGTGTTGTGCAATGTTTTAATGAAAGTTCTTTCATGCCTGACATGCAAGTAATTAAGTCATTAAAGTAAATGCGAAAAATATGATACTTTAGTCTTTGTGTAATACCAGAAGTTTATTATCGTTCCGTCACATCCAGCAGCAAAAACTGCATTACGATCAACATTTTTTTGATTGAGACTTCGACATAATGACTAAGGCTATCAGAAGCGGATCCAGGGGGTCCAATGGTGTTCTCTCTCTCTCTTTGAATTTTATTAGGTCAATCATTTTGGATCGATCTTTTGGAGAAGTTATTCCTATGCCATGCAGAACGGCCGAAGCAATCATGGCAGCAGATTCTATCACTGCTACCAGTATACGATAGCGTGCTTTTATCATAGTGATTGTGTAGTAGAAGTTATATTTTCTTTCTTAGCCGGCCTTATTTTGAAATAGACATCGTAACTCAACGTGTTAGATTGAATGAAAACGAAAATATTGATACAACTATTAACGTACATTATTTTTGCACCTTCGTTAAAACGGGTCCGCAAGAAGAATATTCAATGGGTTGATGGCAGATAAAGATCTCGCCATGTGGCATTGCAATTTAGCACATTTGTTTAGAATAATGATTGTCAACTTTTCCTACCCCAAGCTAACTAAATTAAAAATTTTTTTTTCGAATCACCTTAATATACATATCACCGATCAGTGGTCAAGTGGATAGAGCGTCTGCTACTGAAGCGGTAGACTAGGGTTTGATTTCCATTCGGGTCAAACTAAAGACTACAAAAAATTGCTATTCCCAGCTTCCTTGCTTAACGTTCAGCAATTAAAGGGGCACTGTGAAGCCTCTGCCGTGGAAGGTAGGCATGTAGGCTGGTGGCAGCTAGACTCGAAGACCGAGAGATTCCTTCGCTGTTTCCTCACCAAGGCAACTTGATGAAGAAAACGTAATTACAATTACAGTATATTATTTTAATGATATACAGTAGTTCAATAATTATTAAGGAAAGCAAATAGGATTTTTTGAATTGTTTATCGCTATTTTTAGTTTCAGATTTTTGTAAGTTTGTCGATATGAGAAATCTATGTTTTTTATTGATTTACATGATTTTGACTAAACAAACAAGTAGCCAAACTACTTCATGCTCTTCATATATAGGCAGCGGTAGCGATTTGTCAAATTTTGACAGCTATCATAAAAAAGAAGTTGTGCAAGCTTGCATCCAAAACATTCATGAATGCGCCAAGGGGGAGCTTATTGCTCTTTTTTCAGCAACACCTACCCCACAAGTCATGACGTCTGATTCTACATACCCTATGACGTCACAAACAACGTCAACACCAAGTAAGGCTAATGACAAGATAAGAAATTTAATCATGTGAAGCTAAGGTGATCCAGAGTCCGGTTGCAGCCATTTGCGGGCTAGTCTTCACTTATTTTAATGCAGATACGCAAACGAATCATTTAGTTTGACGACCCAAAGTGTTCCTGAATTAATCCCAAAAAAATTAATCCTTTTTTTTTCTTCCCTCTTTTGCGAAACTCGTTGTTGGCTCGTGGAATTGCTGTTTTCAAGCAAAGTCTAATTAAGCGCGGCTTCAAAACCTTTGAACCCTTCTGGTGTAACATAGCAGCAATTAAATCTATTGAATCAAAAATGGATGTAGTAGTAGCAGTGCGTAGTAAACATTAAATTATCACTTGAGACTTTTTGTGTTAATCACATTTTCTCAGTTCCAGGAACTTGGCCAAAGGAGGTCCAGGTGGATCTAATTCAAAATAAGAACGATTAAACCCCACTTGGAAAATTCTTGACGTTTTCGGATATGCGTTGAACACCACCTGAATTTTCTAAAACCCCCTCCTGTGCGATCTACGACATAAGGGCGCGGACAAAAGGGCGCAGGACATAGGTGCGCAGGACATAAGGGCGCAGGACATAACTGCACAGGACATAAGGGCGCAGACATAAGGGCGCAGGGACATAAGGGCACATGGACATAAGGGCGCAGAGGCGTAAATCTGCAATCTGCGCTAACATTTTCATGCTTCAGAAAATATTACGTAAGCAAAGAAACTAACTTGATTAATGAGTATTTTATTTAATTTTTGAAAGCCAAATTTTGAAAAAAGTTTGTTCAACTTGCTTCCTTTTTCCGGTTCTCAATTATCGCACAAAGCACTACCCTTAAACTGTTTCAAAGTCGCCATACGAGCAAACCTTGAACATACCTTTAAAAAGAAATGTTGATTTTTAATAACTTTATTTGCTTTGCGTAACCACGTCAGCGGTTTTTTTCAAGCGCAGTCATTTAACGATTGTATTTAATCGTTAAACAAACAATTATAATCAGTCTTTTGTCCCCGTGCGAAGCCAAATCAAATCACTCATTTTCTCACTTTATTCTGCCGAATTCGTGTGAGGAAATTGCGGAGCGTATAAGGCAGGAAGCGAATTTAAAATAGGAGCATGGTAAATGGAATTCTTGAATTATTTCATCAAAAGCAATACAGCCAAAATACTGTAAAACAAATTTATTGAGACGTTTCGGTTAATTTCTTTAAACCATTGTCAATCTAGAACATAAAAATAAAATCACAGCTGACTCTTAAGGAAAATCGCAGACTCAACGAGTAAAATTGGATTCTGTGATTACAAGACATGTACTATACATGATGTCTGGTTAGGTACGCGGAAAACACGTATGTTTATTAAAGCGTGAAGTTTTTTGTACTACTCCTTCCCCATCCTATTCCCATTAGCCCTAACCCTGCTCAAATTTAAACGGTACGAGTGAGTAAAAATCTAAAATGTTTGATTAATACAGCCCGATTACAAAACTAAGAGAACCTAGAGAACAACCGACGCATAGCTAATGCTGTGACGCTCAAAAGTACTTTTTGTCTACCGTAAAATCAGCAATTATTCAAAAATATCTGATTATGGAACCTCCAGAAAAGTGGAGTCAAAATATTTGTCAGTTAATATCTCCTGATATCATAAAACACTGGCACCCTAGCTTGAGCCGTTCAAAAATTAATTTTTGGTGGTCTATTTGGGGGTCCCTGGGGGGTGGCACTCCCAAACTATGTCAAAATATTTGTTTGTTAAATATCTGCTGATATCAAAACAGACTGGCACCCAAGTTGAGCTACTCAAAAAATTGATTTTTAGGGGTCCATTTGGTGGGTCCCCGGGGGGGTGGCATCCCCAAACTATGTCAAAACATTTGTTTGTTAAATATCTCCTGATATCATAAAACACTGGCACTCTAAGTTGAGCTATTCAAAAAATTGATTTTGGGGGGTCCATTTGGGGGATTCCCCAGGGGGGTGGCATCCCCAAACTATGTCAAAATATTTTTCTGTTAAATATCTGCTGATATCATAAAACAATGGCACTCTAAGTTAAGCCATTCAAAAAAATTGATTTTTTGGGGGTCCATTTTGGGGTCCCCGGGGGGGTGGCACCCCCAAACTATGTCCAAATATTTTTCTGTTGAATATCTACTGATATCAAAAAAAAGTAGAACTCTAGCTTGAGCCGTTCAAAAAATTGATTTTTGGGGGGTCCATTTGGGGCACCTCCAAACTATGTCAAAATATTTGTCTGTTAAATATCTACTGATATCAAAAACAGCTAGCACCCTAGCTTGAGCCGTTCAAAAAATGGATTTTTGGGGCCCCATTTTGGGGGGTTCCCGGTGGAGTTGCCCCAAAAAATTTTGGGAGAAAAATTGCATTTGCAGCTCAACAACTTTACACAAAAATTAGATTTCGATGTGTTGTGGTTTAGGAGAAGAAGAGCGTACAAAAATTAGGAAGAAAAAAAAAGGAAAAAAAAGGAAAAAAAAGGAAAAAAAAAAGAAAAAAAAGGAAAAAAAAGGAAAAAAAGGAAAAAAAAGGAAAAAAAAAGGAAAAAAAAGAAATAAACCTCATCGCGGCCAAAGGTGGGTTGGTTGGGATGAAAGGGTATCTTGAGACATATAACCATATGAAATATTTTTTGCCGTACTTAAGCCGTTTTTGACTGAGACCGCTTTTTACGCCAAACTTGCGGGGCGGTTTTCGGGTTCTAAAACCAAAGTCACGTGACCTATTGCCTCGAAATCTGGTACAAACATACAACTCATTAATCTCAAACTGCTGTCAAAATTTCATGTAGCTAGACCCAACCGTTCTTGAGTTATAAGTAAAAGTTTGAAATTTCGCACTCGTTATTTGGAAAATGGCCGAGTAAAAACAGAGGAACACGCGACGCGAGCGCCGGTCGTTCCAATAATGATAACAATGATAATAATAATATTAATGACATGAAGCAAAGCAGCGGTATATATACAGCAAGTGAACAAAGAAAAGCGAGAACAAAAGCAACATTAATTAAATTCCTTTTGTCTCACAATATCCGTTCATTAAGCAATATCACCCACAGCAATGAGCGATATGTGCCAATAACTGGATACCGCAGACAAAATTACACAAGGACAAATTATATTAATTCACTCGGTCATCACAACTTACGGTAAGTTTTGTAATCGGGCTGTATTAATCAAACATTTTAGATTTTTACTCACTCGTACCGTTTAAATTTGAGCAGGGTTAGGGCTAATGGGAATAGGATGGGGAAGGAGTAGTACAAAAAACTTCACGCTTTAATAAACATACGTGTTTTCCGCGTACCTAACCAGACATCATGTATAGTACATGTCTTGTAATCACAGAATCCAATTTTACTCGTTGAGTCTGCGATTTTCCTTAAGAGTCAGCTGTGATTTTATTTTTATGTTCTAGATTGACAATGGTTTAAAGAAATTAACCGAAACGTCTCAATAAATTTGTTTTACAGTATTTTGGCTGTATTGCTTTTGATTAAAGAATTCTAAATACTTCTTTCAAAACTTGGCTTTCAAAAATTAAATAAAATACTCATTAATCAAGTTAGTTTCTTTGCTTAAATAATATTTTCCGAAGCACAAAAATGTTAGTGCAGATTGCAGATTTACGTCTCTGCGCCCTTTTGTCCCTGCGTCCGTATGTCCCTGCGTCCGTATGTCCCTGCACCCTTATGTCTTCGCCCTTATGTCGGGTTTCGCCTCCGGTGCATTAGGTATAAGGAAATTTTCTAGCTTTGTAGTTAATGGTTCAGGGCATTTGACGCTTCGTCCTAAAAAAGACGTTTCACTGACATAATCACTTGATTTACGCGTTTTATGGCGCAGCTTCAAATAATGCAACGTCAAACAACACATCAGACACCAATATCAAAACAGAAAGCCCAACATCAGAAACGACGTCATCAATTACATCACAGCCGACGATGTCTCGAACAAGTACGTCGAAGTTCAGAGATTTAAAACCAATAAGAACAAACATTAAAGTTTTTTGTTTCTTTAGCGATCAATTTTCGGCAAACAAATGAACACTAGGGAATGACTATTTTATCAAAACCTTTTACTTATATTTTATTAATTTTGACTAAAATCTAACTCCGATTCAAATCCTTACTCTACAACTAATTACAAACCTAACCTAAGCCCTAACTCAAATCTTATACTAGCTTTTTCAAAAAAGTACAAAAAAAAACCGCGGTGAATACTTCTCATTTTCGTTTTATTCTTTTTAACGGAACATTTCTGGTAAAATAGTTAATTATATCCACTGTCTAAATATTATTATCGTTTTTTTCTTTTGCCAGCAAATTATTGTACAAGTAACTGTTATTCAGGGCCGTTTCCATTTATTCAGACGGGAATCAAGCAGAGTTAGTTTTTTACTTGGTCTATTTTAGTTTTTTACTTACCAGTTACAGCTATAACGATACTATTTTGTTATTTTCCAAATGAGGCCAGTAGGTTGAGCTACAATCAAATCCTCTTGTTTAACCCTATTTTACACCGTGTATTTGACCAACGCATTTTCAAGGGGAGAGGGGTGCATTTTTTCTTCTTATCTAATTCCTACACTAAAAGTCTTTTTGCAGCAGGGATTTATCACAAAAAAAAGAAAAAGAAGGCAAAAATGCCCTCCCCATATTGTGTAAAATCGGGTTAAACGTTTTGCTTTTAACCCGATTTTACACGGATTATTTGTCAAACGCATTTTACTCGGAGGGGGGGCAAAATACTCCCCTATCTAACTCCCTTAACCAAAAGTCACCAGAACGCCAAATTTAACCTGCCGGTTGGTGTTTACCTAAATTTTTTTGGAAAAATTGGGTTTGAGTTGATGGCGTCATTGTTGTGAAGTCGCGGCTATATTTTTTAAAAATTGCGTAATTGTGCGATAACGTCACAGGCGGTTCAAATTTTGCACATTGGTTTGCTTTTTGATACTGAATCATAAAATGCTTTAGTCAAGTTAGAGTTACTTCACAAAAGCATCTTATGACGCCATTTTAGCTCAATTTTGGCCCAAAAAAGTTCAGATTTCAAAAAGTGACTTTAAAAAACTTCAATAATCAAGAAACTTCCCGTTACTTTAGCAAACTTTAAATTTTCAGGAATTATTTGTAATGCATTTTGACTCAAAATTTGGTTTAAAATCATCACTTTATTTTTGAAAGAATTTATCACTTGAAAACCGACATTAAGAGCAAAAATGCCCACCGTGTGAAGTACTAAAAATAGGGTTCACTGCTTGTTTTTCAATGTAATTTACAAGCCCAATACAAATTTTATATGATCACTAGGGCAAGTTTTTGTTGCATTAAAAAAATTGAAAAAATTGCATTTATTTTTAACGAAAGTGGCAAAAAGTTGCATTTATTCACAAACAATAAAAACGACAGTGATTTACTGAAGCGATTTATTTACATATAATGACAAATATTTGCAAACATTACTTGGGAGAAATGGAGATCTTTTGCCAACAGTTTGCGAAGCATGCTGAAACTTCGCTTCACAATGCAAGAAGTTGTAAGCCAACTTTAGCGTCATTAATAACATTGAAATGCAAGTAATCCGTCACATAGCGCTTAGGTAAGCAAATCAAAGACAATAGAACTGTACTGAAATAGTTTTGTAGCATATTTTTTAATTCACACTAACATTTTGAGTAATTCTCAATGAAAATTGCAGTAAAAAGTTGCATGTAAAAAAGAAAAAAGTTTCAAAAAATAGCAATATAAAATTCCTAAAAACAGCTTAGGACATTGTACCACGTAAGTTCTTAGTACTTAGGAAGCTGTGGGAAGTTGTGAAAAAAAGTTGCAAAAGTCGCAAAAACTTGTCCTAGTGATCACTTTAACAATCCTCACTTTTTCATAACTTACAATCAGGGCTGCGAATTCGAAAAAATAATTTTTCTGGAGTCGAATTCAAACTTGATTAGTTCAAGTTTGTTAAAATTATTTAAGATTAAAACTGTTCGAGGACATTAAAATGAAATTTATAGAATAAAAAATTGCGGGAAAAATACAATTTTTGTTTATCCTGCCACGAAAACTGCGATTCACTTGTCTATGCCGTGGTGACCTAGAAAATTAGCAGGTAAAAAAAAGAAAGCGATGAAGTCAAAAAGTTGGCTTGTTATTTTTGTCAGCCTGAACTCGAACTCGAAAAAAGTAAATTAAAGAATGCGAACTTAAACTGGGACTTGCTTAAATAGGCTGAACTTGAACTCAATAAAAATCGATTGAGTTCGCAGCCTTGATTGCAATACATGCTGATACCATGCATTTAATCAGCAGAATATCCACTAGTTAATGTACACAGTACACGAATCTTTTTATTGTAAGTTGCAATGCTTTAAAGTATTTGAAATGAGGTCGAAAAACTTCCTTTTTTTACTAGATTGTTCTGTGATGACCTTTCATTTTCCACGCGACAATCAAGGGGAAGATTATGTTGAGTATTCTCTTGATTTTCCACAAATGAATGACGGAACACTTTGCTTGTGGTTAGAGTCTGAAGATTTTACCCGCTCCGTTCCAATAAGTTATTCTGTCAATGACGAAAACCATGAATGGCTGATTCATTTTGATTCCCTACAGATCAGCATTTTTCTTGGAGGAAGTGTAATCGTGCAAACTAACAATGTTTGGCTGGACGGGGTCAGCAAGGTTGGAATGAATTACTTTCTAAATTTCAGTGCTGCATTTATGCACTGCGCTTTTCTTACGTGCATTTTTTAAAATAATTCTAAAATGAGAAAATATTTTTCTTCTTGTTTTATGAGGATAAAAATAAGATTAAATATTACCTTTCAAACCTTGATATCTATAGGCAGCAAGCCTGCATCAAGTAAAGAGATTAATGCACAAGGAAAAAAATGTATCCACCCATCATGCATGGAATGGAGAGCTCGTCTCCAGCGCCATTGCGCCTGGGCAACACAGCTTTCATTGACCGTTGTATTATTGTAATAAATTTTATTCCCTAATTTACCTTGGCCAGGAGACAGCGAAGAGACCTTTCGGTCTTCGAGTCAAGTTGCCACCTGCTCATATGTCTACTGCATGTGGGATTGGTGGAAGCTTCACACTGTTTCTGTAATTGTTAAACTACAAATAGGACAGTTGTGGAAACCAATTTTTGTTGTTTATGATTTGACCCGACCGGGAATCGAACCCAAGATTACCGTCTCAGTAGAAGACGCTTTATCCACTTGACCACTGATTATGGGTATCCCTGTGTTTGCTCTGACTTGCACAGATTTAAATTCCAAACTTCCTCTCCAGAAGCGATTACTCTTACCGCTTGACGATTTTGGTACTTAATCAAAGTGACCACATTTTACCGCTTTCTTTTCTTTTTTGGGGAGATGTGGTTTGTTCTTGTTTTGCACTTAACGAGCTTGTTTTTTTTTTATCCAATTTTCTTTTACCCTTTTATTATAGTTCTTTTTTTACAATTTTTATCATTTTTATCTTTTCGCTTTTACTCGAATCCCTTTGATTTGTTGATAGCTAGTTTATCTTACTTTCTTAATTTCTTTTTTTGCTTCTTTGTTGAAAAAGTGCCAATAAAAGAATAAGAGTTTTTGATCACAGCTTCATGTTTGTTCAACGTTTTCTATGGAACCTCGACAGGGAGCATTTTTTGTCAACGGCAAGAGAATAGAAGATATCTTTCCTAATATTAATGTGAATGGAGTCAAAGGCAACGGGTCTTTAATTTTTGGCCAATATCAAAACCAGCAGTTCAATAAATCTAAACCTTCGTGGGCTTACAGGTAAACCTTAACAAAAATTCAGTAGCAGAAGTGGACGACCGCTCTTCCACGGCAACGGCGACATATTTTATCTGGTTTTCAATTGACGAGAAAAAATTTTGCTTGATGATGGTTTTGAAAGATTTTAAGTCTACCCTCAAAAATAAGTTGCTCTTTTGAATTTGGCCTTGAAGTAAATTGTAATGAGAATGCCCAGATTATACTTTTTGTACTGTTTTACAGTATACTCGAGTGCCACCTTTTTTCAATTATTCTTTGTTTAATGTATTTTATTTTTAGTGGCAACATCACCAATTTCTATGTTTGGCCTCGAATTCTTTCCGATGAAGAAATCAAAAACATTGCAACAAACTGCTTGTGTCCGCCAAACTACTCCGTCGCTATGAGACCAGATTCAGCCGAGTTCCACGGAAATGCTAACTACAGCATCCCCAACATTTGTCCTACTTCAGGCGCGTAGCCAGAAAGCTGCAACGGAGTTACAAAGGCCATTGAGGGTTTAAAGGAAAAATTTCCAGTGCTGGAGATAGAGTCCCCAGCGCTAAAAAATTTTGTATTTTTTCTTTGCAAAAACAACCTAATTTTAGGCTTATTTCAAAAAAATTTATACTTTTAAAGCGTGACATGCAGGAACTTTGCAGTGCAAAAACAAGATTGAACTGGTTGCATATGGGCTATGTGAGAGGGGGCTAATGGTGAAATCATAAAATTCTATATTTCAATAAAACTCACAAGAATTTGACTATTTCGTTGATATTTTATAAAAAATAATTAATTGGAGGGAGGGTTAATGAAATGAGATTTAAAAGAAGTGATCGGTAATTAACTAACACTGATTGGTAATTAGCCCCCAATTTTGGAGCTTATTTAAGTTCAGCATTTTTCAACAAGCGATCAAATTTGATTGCTTATTTTTGGCCATTTTTCAAATTTTTCTCGTTTGTGAGTTTTATTTTTGACAAATTTGCTCCCCCTCTCCTAAATAAATAATAAATGTTTTAAAAGATACTTTAAATCATTTTTGAGTTTATTCCAGAGGAAAAGACATTCCAAAAATGTTAAAAAAGTGGTATTTTCTTTCTTTTAGGTCAGCAGGCCAATGATGGGTGCTAAGCCCAAGATATGCTACTGCCTTAATTCAAATTCTTAATGACAAAGTTTGAAATCTTTGAATATTTTTGTCTTGTACTGTATTTATTTTGTTTTTGTACTATCTACCTGCATTAAGGCTGTTTGACTTCAAAACCTTGGTCACACCCTGGGTTCGGTTGTGTATTTTTTTGTTTTGAATTTGATTATATTACTCAATGAGAGTACTGCACAAAGAGTTAGCAAGCTTTCACCGTCACTCATGAGCAATAATGCACGAGATCAAAAATGTTATAATTAAATTGAGAGTTTCGAACTCTTTCATTGGTCAACTCGATCATATGACTGTTCTTCTACACATCAGCAATACTGCAGATACAAAAAAGAAACAAAAAGAGAAAAGGTAATAAAGAAACATATTACAGAAGGAGTTTACCAATTACTTACGGAAAACTCTGATCTGACAATTATAAATTGTATGAATAGTTATAGTAATTATAATCATACAAATATAACAATAACAAAATTATAATCATACCTGAGTTATAACAATTATAACTGTGGTCTGATTATAAATTGATCTGGGCAGAATTGTAAACGGGTTGAATCCGAAAACATAAGCTGGAAACTGTCACCAACCAGAAAGTGAATAAAACTAGTTTACTGCTTCTTTTTTTTGTGTCAAAATCGACACTTGCCTGCCATGATTGGAAAACGTAAGTGAAAAAAAAATTGCACGTTATTTAGATGCAGAATTTTGCTGTAATTGTTTTTGAAAACTTTCAAGTTTTGATAATTGTAATTACAAATTTTTATGACAATTTCCAGTAACAAAATTTTATTATAACCATAAACTGTAAACCACACGATTGTAACCAAAGTGGTTGAACAATATCAATTTCACTTAGTCCAAGCTAGTCTGACGAGGAATAGTCCAAGGCTTCTGAGCTATACTGACGAGGAATAAAGGACGAAAGCCCCTTTGGAAATGCTGTTAATCATACGTTTGATTGTGCCTGTAAGACTTTAGATACTCTCTACTGCTTATCATTAATATCAATTTTGTTGCAGACTTTGCCACAGCTAATTAATTTTTCCTGATTTGGGGTCATTTAAATAGTTCACCGCATGAGACGTGCTGAGTGCTAACATTGATTGTGAATTTCAGTTTTACCAGATTTTTAATTGGCATTTAACCCGTTCAGTGAGTAACACGCATTTATACGTCCAAGCCAATCGCTTTCTCAGTGCATAAAACGCATAAATACTTCCTACAGTATTAAAGCAATTACGGCGAAATTGTTTTACAACTTTCTGTTGTTGTAATTACGCAGCTGTTTGTTTCAATTTAATCAAGCTGCGCTTTGTTTGCAATTATACGCACTTTATTCAGATCACAGTCAGAAAAACAAAAGCTAGTTATGCAAAGCGTATTTTTTATCCTGCTGAGAACCGCTGAATGTTTTGTCTCAGCTGCAAGATTTTTGCCAACATTTCGAGACTGTGAAAAAATGAGACAAGAAAAATGAGTGAATGGCTAATTTAATAATTCCGCATTGTAAGAGTAATAGCGTCATCCCCACTTAAAGGTTTAAAAGGGCATTCAAGTCCTACGTCTATTACAATTGACCAAAATGTTGGGAAATGCCCAAAATGCATTCTCGCCAAATTCGAACTTTCTCCGTCTTGACGTTTTCAAGATATTGCATTTCAAAGTTTGCAATTTTCCTCTTACTTCGGTGTTGCCATTATTGTGACAGAAGATTTACTTTTGAAAAATTGGCTTGAATTTACTTGAAAAGCATCAACTTACAATTCTGACCCATTGCTTTGTTTTGACAACAACTCTGCCAAAAACACTTATTGAGAGTTCCAAACATGCAATAACTTTTGCAATTTCTTGTTTGCAAACCTGGCAAAACTTTTAAAGGCGAAAAAGCCTTTCTATGGGTAAATGCGTGATTGTCATATCTTGAGAATGGAAGATCGTAGAAACCTAAAATTTGCTGAAGCTATAGTCCTCAGATCTGTCAACTATTCTTTGAAAAAAAATCGAACAAAAATTTTTTCGACTTAAATATCCTTTCAATGACATAATATGGTTTCTTACGGCAAAAATGCAGAACTCGTTAGATTGATCAAAAGTCCTATTATGATGAGTGAAGTTTGAATCCAACCGATTCAGAAAAGTGCTCGACAGCGTAGACCAGAGCAAAAATTTCAACATAACACAGCAGTACACGTTACAAATTTAAAACCGTACAGTCGCTGTTACATCCGTAATTGGGATCATTAGGGGTGTTTGCCAAAAGTAACGCAAAGTTGGAAATCTAAAGTTTAAATATTTAAAAATTATTTCCCCGGTCCGGTACCGCTGCCATACGGTCCCGATCACGGGTGAAACACACTGTAGGGTTTTAAATTTTTAGTTTTTGACGCGTATATTTTATGTTATAATGTTCGGTAGTCATGTTAATTAAACAAATAAAGTATGTACGTATTAGGCGTTAGGTAAAAGCAGCTAGTTTCAAAACTAAAGGAATTAATAGTTCAACGAAAAAACCTTTAAAATACGAGTGGTAACGCTTTCAGTAAGGCTTCATTAATTTTGCATTAACTTACAGAATTTGTGAAAAATTTTAATGCGATTGAACATAGGAAATCGACAGTTAGTTGAAAACACAGCGTGTCTCGTAGCCTAAGATGTTTGTTAGTGTTCCTACCAGATCTTCGTGTTAATCCACAAGCAAGCGTGATAGATCATAGGGTGATTTTATTTGAACTAGGAGTATTCAGCGCTGTGCATTGTACAAAATCTACCTTGTAAAGCTGAACCATCACTTCTGTTACGCATAGCACACTATAAACAACCCATCGCGTATTAATTAATGTGATGTGACAAGCAATCAAAACTAACTACTCTCAAGCTCTGACGATCCATTTACTAAATATTAAAGGTAACTTAGGTCTACATAATGCTGGCAGTAAAAATAATTAGCTCTTCATTATAACTGCCGGTATATTATGCATTGCGATTCTCAAGTAGATTTTCACAAGAAAGTGTTACTGCTTTTGCTTTGATGTGTCCTGTATCAGCTGCTGCTCCAGTTTTTGTTGTTGTTCGAGTTCTTTTTGTTTTCTTTTTTTGTCCGTTAGTGACTTTGATGTTTTATTATTATCACTGTATGCCTTTAACTTTGAGATTGCACATTCAGTGACTTGGTTCTCTTCACGTCATTTAACGTGAGGGATAGGGTGGCTGCCGTCTCAAAGACCTAGAGATCCCTTCGCAGCCATTGCATACGAATTATTCTTCTCAGTTGTTTACTTGCGTGTACTGATGGTTGCGACAAATAAAATTACCTGAAACCTGTAAACAAATGCTCTGGTAAAAGAGAACAGTAGAGAACAAAATTAATGAGGGTTCCAAAGTTAAGGCAAAATCGTATTAGATTAAATTGACGTAGACTCTGTCCTTCTGGGACCAGCCGTTGCAGACATATTCTATTTAAAATTGTCAAAGAAATTTCTCTTGTCCATAGATAAACTGAAATTAGGAAAAGTTTGGTTTGATGCATTAAACGCTCAAAAATAGTGAAAATAATTAATTCTCGGAAAGCCACTAAAAATAGTATCTACCGTACGTAGCCAGTACAGTTTCATTTTTTAAATTCTATTGTTCAAGATAGAAATAGGGAAAACTATTTGGGATTTTTTGAACTGGTTATTGCTGGTTTCAGTTTCAGATTTTTTGTACGGTAAGTTCGTCAACATGAGAGGTTTTTGTTTTTTATTAGTGTATGTGATTTTGACAAAACAAACAACTAGCCAAGCTGTTTTGTGTTCTTCGAATTTAGAAAACGGTAACGTTCCGTCAAATTATGCCAGCGATCCTAAAAAAGCTGTGCAGGCTTGCATCCAAAACATATCGCAATGCATCGGCGGCAGTGTAATTGTTTTTCCTTTATCAACACTTACGACACAAGCAATGTCAACGCCAAGTAAGACCAATGATTAGAAATGAAATTTAATGAAGTAATGCTAAGGTGTCCCAAATTCGGCTCCAGGCCATTTGCGGCTTGAGCATAGACGTTTCATATTTTTATGCCGATACGCAAACAAATCATCTATTTTTACGACCCGAAATGCTCTGAAATTAGGTTGAAGACCATTTGTGATCTTCATCCATTCCTGGAATCGTTGTTGATGAGCCGTAACGTTTACGAAGTCTCATTTATCGCCTTTCAAAAAATTTGTACTCCCCTGATGTAATATAGCAACAATATTAGAAAAAAAGAGCAGTTGAATTAAGAATGAATACAGCTGCATAGTGTGTTGTAAACATTGGTTAATCACTTTACCCTTTCTTGTGCTATTCACACTTTTTCGGTTCTAGAGCCGTGAGCGTGAAGTCATATTTTTTTTCTTTTAAAAATGCCTCAACTTGCCTCGGAGGTAGGTTGATGCTGGGCGATTTTTGTATTTTTTTTTTTTTTTTTTTTTTGAGAAAATTACCATTTCATCGCTACTCGGATCAAATTTTGTACGCTTCTAAAGCAATTTGAAAGAACGAAATTGCTTAGATTTAAAGCCATTTGAAGAAATAAATTGCCCAGCTTTTTAATCTACCTGCGAGCTTACAGGTCAAGTTGAAAACATGTTTAACGCTTTTAACGCTAACGTTTTAAGGTTAACTTTTCTGAGTGACTCGGCCATGGAGAGGGCCTATAAGCCCACTCTTCCTTGTTGCGAACAAGATTAAAATTAAAATTTGTGAAGAGAGAGTTAGATAACGGTACTCGGAAATTTGAACCGCCCTTGCTGAAGCAAAATTGACTTCATTTTTGCCGCAACCGGCATTGACGTCACATTTGATGACACAATCAACTCTCTCTTCATTGCTCACCTTTTCCGTAAGGGTTGCGAAAAAAGAAACTCAAGATTAAGCCACCACACATCATAGTATTCCATCAACTTCATTATTTTGCTTGGGTGAAGCCCCGAGCGATTCCATCCAAGCTCTTTAACGTAATTGGTCCATCTTGTTCTAGGTCGTCCCATGGGTCTTCTCCCATTTGCTTTGGCAAGTAAAACTTGTTTGGGAAGTCTTTCCTGATAAATTTAGCTTACATGGTCAAACTATTTAAGCTAACATCTTTCATTTTGGAGAAGTAGCAATTTTTGATGTTTAGAAAATTTTGAATCTCAGAGCTAAGCACACCTTGTTAAACAGCGCAACTCCTTTGCTTCTTCGTAAAACCCTCATTTTGGACGCTTACACTTGTGATCGCACTCTTTCGGTCATTACCCAAGATTTATGACCATAGATGAGAATGGGGACAAAAACTGTTTTGAAAAGTGAGAGCTTAGCCTTTTTCGAAAAATCTCGTTTTATGACAACCGAATAGTGCAAAGCTCGTATTACTGCACTAGCCTTGCCAATTAGAGTCCCCAGCTCTTCGTTTTGCTTTCCTTTACTCGTGAATGCAATCCCAAGATACTTGAACTTCTCTATCTGTTTCGGTGTAGCTCCAATCGCTTGCAGCTACTTGAAACCAGTATTTCTGAAATATTTTGGTGAACAACAATCCAAAATCCAATGCCAACTTTGTACCTCCTTAACCCACGATTAGGGTTAATCAGTTATAAGCATAGATGGGCACAAGTCCGTTAATCCGTTAATAACGAAGCTAACTTTTTCATCAACTCGTTAATCCGTTAAAAAGTTTTTTCATGTTAACGGACTAAATTAACTTCCGCTAAGTGCTGTTAACGGACTAAAGTAACTTCCGTTAAGTTCTGTTAACTTCCGTTAAGGTTTTTATCGTTAATATCTTGCAGCTTCGTTAGTGCATTTGAACTTGTTTTTATCTTGAAATTAGATTAGACTGTAAAATGTAACTTTCAAAACACAAAAAGACTACCATGGCAATAAATATTTCCTTACAATCAGCTCAACAACGTCAATTCGCTTTATAGAAGCGAGTGAATAAAACGAAATGTAAATTACAAGCAAAATGTTAACGGATTAACGGACTTTATTAACTTCCGTTAATTAAAGCTAAAAATAACGGATTAACGTTAACGGAGGTGTGAAGTTTGTTAACGGACTAGTGGTTAACGAAGCTAACGTTTTGCATTAACTTGCCCACATATGGTTGTAAGAGAATATTTTTACCCGTTTTGTAAAATGATTTGAACAAATTATCCGTGTAAAAAAAAATTAAAGTGACGTCTACAAAAAGTTCTTGTTCTTGTTGTCTTGATCATTAAGAATTCGGTAAACATAATCATTCAGCTTCTTTGATAATTTTAGCTTGTACGCTACAGTTAGAAAAATATGGTTTAAGCTCAAAAAGTATGAAATTTTAGGTTGTTCTAAAGTCACTTTTGAATTTCCTCATGACGATCAAACCAGTGATTACGTGCGTTACAACGCTGCACTTCCCTCCATGGACTCTGGAACTGTCTGCATGTGGCTTGAAACTGACGATTTTAGCAGCGGTCAAGCTGTTCCCATAAGCTATGCAGTGCAAGGAGAAGACAATGAATGGCTGGTACAATTTCGCAGTGACGGTGAAATTCGGATTATTGTTGGTGGCTATCTACAACGTATGGATTTCACTATTCCACCTAGGACTGAAACTGAAGCTGAAATAAGAAAGGTTCAAAACAGATAAGGTGTATGCTGCTCTGTATTGTTAGACCCGGTGAACACCAAGGCGTAAAATTGTGAGCGTATGAGCGATTTCTTAGTTTATACGGTACGCGTGAAATGACAACTTACCAGCGTTCAAACAACAATTGGTTAAAATAAACAAAAATGTATGCTAGTCGCTCTCGATTTTGCACCCTGTGTGAATCATTCTTTAGTTGTACTGTATATGATATTTTGTTCAAATAAAGGGAAAATGTCTCATTTTCTTAAGCAATTTTTTATTTCGTTTTATTTTACGTACTGAAGGGCCAGGTACGCGTAAAAATGAGCAGCAAAATTGCTAGTTTTTTTTCCTTCTTTGTGGCTTTTTTAGCAACACTGTAATTTATTAAAATAGCGTCAATGACTAGTTGAAACTATTTCTAGCGAGAGTGGAAAATTTCAAAGTTTCACCAATCAGTCGATATTAAAAAAATTTTAAATAAAAACAACCGCTGAGCTGATACTTGTTTTTAAAATAAAAAAAATTTAAATAAACACAATCTATTGCAATATTTTAATGATTTATTTCGAAATGACATTTTGGTAACTATACTATATAACACGGCTATCGATCCTGCTCATTGCGTACTGCCAGGGGCGTATTTAAGGGGGGGGCCATTGGGCCATGCCCCCCTTTGGGTCGCCAGGATAGTATATTTAGCATAGAATAGTATGCAAAATTGCGGCGTGGACCCCCTTTTGTAACTTGGGCACAAGGTTTACAAACGGTGGGCGAAGACTTTTTTTTTTTTGGTCTTCACCTAATTTTGGGCCGAAACGCGGTTGGCGAAGACTTTTTTTTTTGGTCTTTACCTAATTTTGGGCCGAAAAGCGGACTAAATTTGAGTGAAGACCTTTTTTTTTGATCTTCACCTGATTTTGGGCAGGAAAACGGACTGATTTTGAGTGGAAAAATTTTTACAAATTTTCTGATTTTCCTGGCCCCCCTTTCGAAAATCCTGCGTACGCTACTGCGGACTGCAGTCCATTTTTGAAAGTCCAAGTAAAATTCTTTGATTAATCGCTGGTTGGTAACTAAACTATGGTACGGTATCTATAAGTTTTTTGCTATTCATATCAAATTGTTACAGTTTCATCTTTGCTCGTGGTTCTCATCCATTGAAAACAAGATAGCACTGTATTTCAACGCTGAAAGAGCAAGTATGTCGAGTACCAGTAATGCACCAGACAATGTGGAACCTTTGAGAGGAGGAGGATCTCTGATTCTTGGGCAAGACCAAGATGATGTAAATGCTGGTCGACTAGACAGGAATCAGGCTTACAAGTTAGTAAGTTATATGCAGAAAAGATTTTTTTTAATGGTAATCAAGATTATTTTTTCTGGTCATTTTTCTATCAAACGATTTAGAAAGATTTTAAGACTACAATATCTTCACTAAGTTTGAAGTTTTTACTACTTTTCGTTCCCAAGGTAAATATAGCTGTTTAAGTTTAAAGCTTTTTCCCTTAGAAAGTTTTCCGTAGTTGGCATTTAAAAAAAAATTCGAACAGTTATTGCATCTTCTTTTTGTGACTGCATTGTGAATGCTTTGTGACTGCATTGTCGTCAAAAAAAAAAAATCAACAATGTAAAGTTCTTTTGAATACAGTATAAAGCTTTCTCTTTTCATAGTCCACCAATTCGTCAACCAATTTGTTAAAATGCAAATGATTCACAATTCCCTGAATTGATCAAAATTGACAAAAGCTCAAGTTTAACCTATATTAATTCAAACCAACATGAAAAACTGACACGCCAAGCAGGAGCTTGATATGACTAGTTTTTGGGTGGCTGCTTGACTCGATGCCCGAGAGGTCCTTCGCAGCTTTGGGTTCTATTTGTTATATTTGTGTGTTTCTATGACAGTTTGTTTATTGTTTTTGTTTTTGGTTTGAATGGAGCAAAATAAAATAACTATGACTAATCCGTGATTACTGCAAGCACCGCCGCTCGAGAAAAAGCAACTCAGTTGGCCTGTTTACATCTGCACTTTTGGGAACCAGTTCTTAGTTCTAGTGCCTGAATTTTGCTGAGTCACACACAAAAAAGGTTCTGAATTACGTCACAAGAACCTTTTTTGTGCGTGACTCAGCAAAATTGAGGCACTAGAACTAAGAACTGGTTCCCAAAAGTGCACATGTAAACAGGCTAAGTGTCACACATCAGGGTCTTTCACAAACACCATCGTTACCTCGCTAGGACAATGTTCTAAAAATTGATTCTAACTCTTACTTGGCATTTATGACATTATAACGTTCATAAGTTGTCTAAAACCTAGCTAAAGATATTTTTAACTTTTTAAAATTTTACAAGCATCATGCAACAAGTTTTGATCTTCTCACGTCTGTTGTTTTCTGGAACCTTTAGTTTTTTTAAAAACTAAAGTTGTTTTATATTAGTTGACCCACGCATTTTATTCAGGGAGGTGGCAAAAATGCCCTCCTATGTAGCTCTCAAACCACATGTCTTGAAAACACCAAATTTGGCATTTGGAAATTTTGTAAAAAAAACTGGTTTTGAGTTGATGGCGCTATTGTAGTGACGTCAGAGTCATAATTATCAAAAATGGTGCAATTTTTAATGACGTCATAGACATTTTAAACTTTGAACATAAGTTCGGTTTTTGATGCAGAATCATGAACTGTCTAAGCCAAGTTAGTTACGCCACAAAATTGTCTCATGTACGCCATTTGAGCACAACGCATTTAAGCTAAATATTAACCAAAAAATTCTCAAATTTCTAACAGTGACTTTGGCAATCTCAAAATTGAAAAACGTTCGCTTACCACTGGTGGGCAAGTTAATGCAAAACGTTAGCTTCGTTAACCACTAGTCCGTTAACAAACTTCACACCTCCGTTAACGTTAATCCGTTATTTTCAGCTTTAATTAACGGAAGTTAATAAAGTCCGTTAATCCGTTAACATTTTGCGTGTAATTTACATTTCTTTTTATTCACTCTCTTCTAGTACACGTATTGACGTTGTTGAGCTGATGGTAAGGAAATATTTATTGCCATGGTGGTCTTTTTGTGTTTTGGAAGTTACATTTTACAATCTAATCTAATTTCAAGATAAAAATAAGTTCAAATGCACAACGAAGCTGCGATCGGAAAATCTTTGAAAATTATGAACAGCGATAATTAATAGACCTATGAGACTGTAGGTTTATCATTTGCCTCAAAAAAGAGCTCCTTTCTTCCTTAAAACTTGTGCTAATACGCAACAAGTGTTACCTATGCAAACTGGTTTGTAACTGTACGATGAATGAATCGTGCAAGATATTAACGATAAAAACCTTAACGGAAGTTAACAGAACTTAACGGAAGTTAATTTAGTCCGTTAACAGAACTTAACGGAAGTTAATTTAGTCGTTAACGTGAAAAAACTTTTTAACGGATTAACGAGTTAATGAAAAAGTTAGCTTCGTTATTAACGGATTAACGGACTTGTGCCCACCTATGTCGCTTACCATGCAGTAACTTCAAATTTGAAAGTTATTTGCGAATAAATTTGACTCAAAGTCAAGTTGGTTGAAAACTTTTTTTTTATTTGTCAAGAGATTTATCAGGAAAAAACAAAACAGAAGAAATTTTTGCCCACCGCCGTGTAATATATACGGTTAATTGGTCAGAACGCATTCTTTTTGAAAAAAATTGATTGATAAAAAATACGCTTTTCGACGAATTAACTCATAAGAAATACGAGTAGCGATACCACATGTCATATTTTGTTCGACATCGTTCTTAAGATAAAGCAAGCCTATTTCGTTTCAGTGGCAAAATCATCGATTTTATGATTTGGAATCGAACTTTGACTGATGAAGAAATCTCGAATATCGCTAGAAACTGCATTTGTTCACAAGATTTTGTGGTTGCGCTGACAAGAGAGAATACGGAGTTGCACGGAGAAGCTAACTCTAGCTATTATACAGAATGCCCAATATATACTCCTGACAATTAACCAGTGTTTTTCAATTGTAACTTACACTTTTTAGGTTCGGTTTTTGCTGTAAGTATCTGCATATTGCTGAGTAAAACCCAAAAAAGAGCTCAATTGAAGCATGTCGATCAAAAAGTTTATATGTCAGCGATGTATTTTTTGATTGGTAAGCTACGTTTTTATTTGTAATTTGACACTTATTTGGCATCACCCAGCGATAAGCAGATATAGAGGCAAACACAGGGACATGTAAAATTCATTCAGTTATTCTTTTATTCTCGGCCACCGCAACAATTATTGCGAATGCGTAGTCACGCAACAATAACACATTGAGTCAGAAAAAGGAAGTAGCGACGCAACGTCAGACGTTAAGACATGCAGAGGATTTTGAAGACAAAAAAGAGATTTTGATTTGCATGATTGCTACAGTGGTCATTCTAGTTGAAGTATGCTAAGTAAAAAAATGGTCCAATTTTTAACCCTACACCGCTTAAAAATTAAATATAATCAAATGAAAGGAGAGAAAATCGTAATTTCAAAGTTGACGTTATTTAGACGTCATACAAGCAGGCTTATCTCGTTAGTTACGTCATTTAGTTGCGATTTTCATTATTAAGCTTCTGAAACAGATAATTTCATATGCACATTTTTATTTCAAGCGATATTGCGAAGAAAGAGAACGTGCAAAATTGAAAAAAGTATACAACAGCAAAATAGCCATCACTGATAACGATTAACAATTAGCACAGTTATAACATCATAGGAGTTTACAGTTACGTACGTTCACAGTTTACAGTTACGTTCACAGTTCACAGTTCACAGTATGACATCAATGGAGTTTGTTTCTCTCCATGAGGTCACTATAATTTTGATTTTCTGAAATACAGTTTTTCATCGATTTCATTATTGTGATTATTTGAGCATTTTGCTGAATCACCATGTTTATTTGTTTATCGACTTTGCGTTACATCTTTTTTCATCAAGTTTTTTTGTTAGGAATGTCGTTTAATCAAGAGTTCATTAGATTCTATTCGTTTTGCGTGTTTGTTTATTTTTTGTCTGCATTACAATATTGAATTATATGCATTTTTGCAACTGTTTGTTAACCACCAAGCGATTTATAGGATAGGTTATATTTTCATGAAATTTTATAAAAACACAAGGCCCATTTTAAATTAGAATTTTGTAACTAGTCAAGAACAATGCCAGCGTCAGCGTGAAAAAACTATTATAACAACACTGGCCAGTATAGTACAGCGCATTTGTAGGCAGCCTAATCAGCAGAATTTTCTTAGCTTTTTGCCCTTTTCAATTTTGCCGTGTTTGATTTGTACCTACAGTAATCACAAAATATAACAAACGACACAATTAAGCTCGTATATACCAACTTGAATTAACTTTGATTCTTGGATCATCAATTTTCTACCCTCCAAATTGTTCAAAATATTAGATCGAAATAAACCATATTTGCAAGTTTTAAATGAATTATTTCATAATAATTGCAAATTGGCCCGGCCATTTGTCTTAATGTTTTCCCAGAGTTTTGTTAATCCTTCGATCAAAGTTAATTCTCGTTGGTTCATGCGGTCTTAGTGTCACTTTATTTTCCAACATAGTCAAAAACAAATGAGGCTGAAAGTTTGAGAAAATTAAAAACAACCAGCACCAACCAAAAATTTGTAAAAATTTAAGAACCAGTCGCAACCCGAAATTGAGTGAAAATTTTATAACAGCCAGCCCCAACCCAAAATTCACTGGTTCTAAAAATAACAAGCAAACTGTTCTCCTCTATTCAGTGCTAAACCCATCCTACAACATTGTAGTACTGTAAGTGTGAAGGTTTACCCTGTTAAAAAAATCCTGTCAGCACCGCTGCATCTAAGATAGCTTATACTGTCAATCGTATTCGTTACACCGGTATAGCCCAAAGTCAATCCGCATACCGTTTCATTGTTGTTTTGAAATCGATGTTTTATAAAATAACGAATAAAATACCAAAAATACTTTTAATTAGACCTATTATGTATACCGGAGATATTCCGAATTTTTTTTTTTGTTGAAAGGTTAAACCGTCATTATATGAACTTTTTGGAGCATAATCACAAACCAAAATCACCATTCACTTTTGTCTCGCTGAAAAAAGTATTCTTACAAACGCAAGTTTATTTTTCAATTTTAGCTCATAATCACATACTACGGAAAATAATATGGGTTCACGATTAAAATCTGAACAAAATTCACACCGTGTAAGTTGAATTCAGTTTATTTTTTGTAAACAGATATCATATTTTGTTAGAAGCAACAATTTTGAAATCTACGTATTTGCCTTTGAGCAAACATTGTTTGTGCGTAATTGTTCGTTTACATACCTATTGTAAAAAATTTTTGCCGCTATTTTTGCATTGATTCATCGAGTTAGATCAGACCTTTCTTCCTGTTTGGAGCTGGATCCGGTGGACTGCTAATGATATAGTCGTCGGTTTGGTATTCTTCACAGCATTCGCAGTTGGCTGAGATATGCAATCCCCAATGCTAAGCCTGAGTTGGACCACTTCAAACTTTTAACTGCTGCCCTGCGATGATGCAAGATGGCCCAATTGCTATTCGATAGGATCTGATTCAAGAGGCAGAAAAAATTGTAATTAATTACATGAATTTGCTGTAATTGCAATTGTATTGAAAAACTTTCAAGTTTCGATAATAATTGTAATGCATTGTAATCGTAATTAAACATTTTTATGCCAATTTTCCATTACAATTACTTTGTTGTAACCATTACTGCTAACAACACGATAATAACAAAATGGGTTTGAACAATAACAAATTTATTGCAGAATTTATCATAGCTAATTAGTTTTTCCCTGATTTGGTGTATTTCCAATAGTTCAGAGCATGAGGCATGCTAAGTACCAACCACTGATTGTAAATTTCTGCTTTAACAGATTTTTAATTGCTATTGCCAAAAAATTTTATAGCACAGCTATCTGGGTCTATCTTCGCTTGTCACAGGCGCCTGTGACTCGATGACCCTTGGTCCCTTCCGGGCGTCTGGTAGTGCTTGCTCTGGCGTTGTTTCGTTCTCCTACCTTTATAAATATTTTGATTTTTTGTTTTTGGTATGTGCAGTATTAATTAATGATTGCTGAACGATGCGAGTGCTTATTGCCTTGTATGACTCAAATAAAATACGCTTGACTTGACTTAATTGGCATTTAAAGACATTTCTTAGAGCAGAAAATTTGTGATAGTTTTGCGCCTAATATGTGGCGGTGGAATTCCAGTTGAGTGAAAAAAGTTCCGCAAAAGCATTGCAACAGAAGATGACATCCCTCAAGTCGAGCTGACTCCTTCAGACTGAAACCTTGGCAGAAATATAACACTGACGGCAACCATCATAAGGATGTTCTATATCAGTACCTACTGAATCCATTCTGGATCAAATCTTATTCTAGGGAAAGGATGGGTAGCTCCCAATCAAGCCCAAGCGATATAGGGAAAACAAAAAGACAATCTTCCAAATGGGGAAGCAGCACTACCAGTGACTGTCCGGAAATTTACAAACAATAGACCACATCCTTCAGGAGGGTCAACTTGGACTGCACTGCTCCGATCACGACTTAAAAGAAGCAAATCACACAGCCGTTTGACGGATGAAGTATTGGTGCGACAAGATAGGACGATGATCGCAGAAAAAGCACAACTCGCTATAGATCGATCTTAAGTCCGATTACGTACGGTAGTATGTTAGGTTAAGCATTAGGTAAAGTGTGTAAGACATTAGCTAAAAGCAGCTAGTTTCAAAACTGAAGGAATAGTTCAAAAGAAAAATCTTAAGAATGCGAGTGGCAAAGCTTCTAGTAATGTTTCTTTAGTAGCATTAACGTGTATGTGAAAAATTTTAACGCGATTGACATAAGAATCCAACAGTTAGTCAAATAAGCACGGCTTCAAACTCGATTGATTTTTATTCGAGTTCATGTTTAAATTTAGCCCATTTTAGCAAGTCCGATTTCAAGTTTGAGTTCTCTAATTTAATTTTTTCGAGTTCAGGTCGGGCAAAAATATTAAGTTTTTCGAGTTCAGGCTGACAAAAATACTATCGCTGTACAGTCTACTTTTTGACTTGAAAGTGAACATCTAATAAGTAGGGCAAATTGCTTCGATAAAGCAACTTTTTAATAGTAAGTTTAAATGATGTGAATTCGTTTTTGAGTAAGAATTAGTTTCATACTCTTAGCCCTATTTCTACCCGGCTATTTTCGCACCCTATTTATTGTACCGGGGGGGAGGGACAAATCTGTACGATACCGTTTTGTCTGAATTGGCATAAATTAAATCTTAATAACTGTCCATGTCCTCCTGAAAAACTAAGCAGTAGAATGTTAATAATATCAAGTATGTTTTGGGATTCTTTGCGAACAGCAGTACTATAATGTTAGAAATACTAGTTCCTTTTGTTGTAGTTTTGAGCAATAATTTAGTTGCAGCATTTAGCCGATTGCCTTTCTTCTTGAGAGGCAAATTACGAGTACTCGTATATATACTAACTTTTTGATCAGCTTTTGTTACAATGGAGTTTGAACGATCAAAATTACCAGATTCTCTTACATAGGAAACTATTTTACGATGCAAATATTGCTGAGCTAAAATCAATTACGTTTTCATCATGTCTTTAAAACAATTATGTTTTCATTAAACGATCAATGGTCGAGTGGACCGACTGTTTGCTACTGACACGGTAAACTCAGATTCGATTCCCTGTCAGGTCAAGCCAAAGACTATAAAAATTGGTATTTACAGCTTCCTGCTTGACGTTCAGCAATTAAAGGGACAGTGTAACGCCTCGAACGTGTGTGGTAGACAGATGGGCAGGCAGCAGTGGCCCAAAGACAGAAAGGCTCCTTCGCTGTCTCAATCCTGACCAAGACAACTTGGTAAATAAAATGTAAGTACTGTACAATTACATGACCGAGGCTGCTGTTACGTTACGTTAGAATAAAATAATGACACCCTATAGTCCTACCCAGCTCAAAACTTCACCCAAACTCTACCCCCACCCCTAACATCCAAAATCAAAACTTAATTCAAACTTTAGTCTATGCTTTAACGTTGATTGTAAAATAAAACAAGAGCGAATTGTTATCTGATACAGCCGTCACGTAACGCAGCATTAACCATTTTTTTCACAAAGGCCAGGATCTCAAAATTTGATAGCTTTATTTCACCCGAAATTTTTCTCGGTTTTCATTAAGTTTACTCAAATTCTTTTTCTAAAACTACTCAAATCTAACCAGTGATGGGCACAGCGGCGCTGTTCACCAGCGGCGCTACTAGCGCCACTACTTTTTCGATAGCGGTAGCGACAACGACGCTGTTTTTTTAACCGAAAAAGCGGCAGCGCTTCAGCGCTGTTTTTTAAGCAAATATTCTGCCGCTGCCGCTACTTCTAATAAACTCCTTCCAAGACTTTTTTTATTCACATTTTCACTCGTTACCGCTTGGAGTCTTTACTCTTTACTCTCCATTTGTTTTCACTCTCCACTTGTTACCACGTTATTCTAGTTTAGTAGAACATACTAGGTTACCTTTGTGACGTTTTATCGTAGTTCACATATGTGTAAGCGAGGTTTATCGTACGTGGTCCTTTTTTTTCTGAACCAAAATTGAACGAATAATGTGGCTAGTAGCGGGCCAATTTGAACTGATAAAACCGATTTCAATAAAGCTAATTTCGAGAAGCATCTCTTTAACGAAAATGCGATAATTACAGTTCGATAAATTGCTAAAAACTTGCAAATCGCAAAGACGGTTTTCCACGATATTTCCTCAAAATGCTAGCATTTAGCACTGTAAAACAAATGAAGATGATTTGCTGGCTATCTGGTCGCAGACCACAGTATAGTTCGTGCACTGCAAGTAGAACAGTACAGGAACATGCCCGGAGCCAGAGTAGTGGGTTTCGCGGGGGAGAGAGGGCAAAAAACTTTTGGGGACGCTTACGCAGCCGAGACCAGAAACCTTTGGAATGCCTCAGCAATCTGGTGAATATTTTGCTCCAAATCCTATGTTATCCTCCTTTAATATGGATTTTGACCTCAAGTTTGGACGTGAAGACCAAGAAATAAAAAAGGTCTTCATTGTAAAATCTTAGGCTACTTGATCACGTTTACTCGATCTGTCTAGCTGTTTCGTAGAAAAAAAGCGTTTGCGGTGACCTGTTTTTGGGCAAAAGTTAGCTGATCCTCTTGTACTTGCACAAAAGTTTACTCTCGCTTGGGAGGCACAAGCAGTGATTTTGGGGGGTACGGCCCAACCCCCCGTGCATAGGCGTAGCCAGGATTTTTGATGGGGAGGAGGGCCAAGCCAAAAATGACATGCAATGGCGTCATCAGAAATTTTCCAAAGAGGAACTTTTTGTGGGACAAAGATATCGTAGATTGTATGATCAGAAGCCGTGGCCTGGTTTGGCACTTAACAAAGAGTTTTCAAAAGGGAGAGCGCTTAAACCAAAAGTTAAAAATGAAAATATGTAAATTGGGAAACGTGTGTAAGCAAACTAGTTTACTCAAACGCATCACAGACGGAGGTTTGGGGCCAAAGCCCCAGATGCTTGGCAATTTTTTTGCAATTTTTTGGAAAAACAAGCTATTTTAATGCCATTGGATCACATTTCGTATGTGTTCAGAACCATTTGAAAGAACTAGATTGTTAACATTTGAAAGCCAATAGAAAAAAATTGAATTGTTTTAATCTTCCTTTTACTTATAATTTGGTCGAAAATACGTTTATGATTTTGCATTTGGGGTTATATTTTGTAAGTATTTTAGGAATAAAGAATAATTCACTCAAAGATTTTCCTTAGAGATTTTTAAATGAAGTTTATTAGTTCAACTGGTGGGGCAGAAAAACTTTTTTGCCAACGTTCGATAGGCTATGCTCAAGGCATGTACTTGAAAATAACCAGTTGTAAGAGTACATGTACGGTCAAGAGGCCCTAGGCCCCTCCATTCAAATTCAATGATTTGTTCAATGAGCATTTCTCCTAGCTATTTTTTTTTCAAAAGTATTTTTTCGCGTAAAAACTAGCAAGGTGGAGGTAAATTGTTATTAAAAACCGTACAATAGATGGTTACGCCTTATTGCCATGTTATTGCCCGGGCCGGATATTCATTGCACGGGCCCCTGGTACATTGGAGATTTTCTCAGAATAAGTGTAGACCAAAAATAAAGTCTTACCATCTGAGCGCAGGGCCTTTGGTACTGTGCCATATGGTAAATCACGCCCTGGTTATTGCATTACGTTTTTAAACAGGTTAGATGAGAGCCCGAGGTAGCAACTTTAAGATAAAAACCCTTCATTTCGGTCAGGTTATTCATTTTAATTGATAGGCAAAAATTAAATTGAGGGGGCCCTGCCCCCTGGTCGTCAATATTATTGTTAATTACCGCTGTACGCGTGTACTGTTGTACGCAAAACATGCTGAAAAATATTGAAAATGACGAAATAATAGGCTTTTTTGCCGCAATTTTATCATTGGTCGCATTTCAATTGGAGGGGGCCCGGGCTCCATACCCCTCTCTGACTGCGCCTATGTCCCGTGGCGTCGGGCCTGAGTAGTTACACCAAGGCGTAGTAAAATAAATTTTGCTACCACAGTTAACAGTAAAACCAAGAATTGAATTTATAGTGCGCTGAGAATAGAACAAATAAATAGAACCAGGTAATAAATAGGCTTTAAAGACAACTTAGTTATGGAATTATATTCGTAGAAAAAATACAGGGTGTCCATAAAGTCCGTGTGCACTTTAAAAAATTTATAACTTTATTTTTATTTGTGATAGAAATAATCTGTAAAAATGTTTAGAAAGTTTTATGTATCAAGTTTTAAGTACAGCTATTGAATAATTCTTCACTACAAAATTTGTAACAATTCTTAGATAAGCAAATTCTGCGTGTTAGACAGTTTCTAAATCAGGAATTTCCAAACAGATGGACTGGAAGGAGAGGACCATTTTGTTAGCCTCCACGTTCGCCAGATTTGACTCCATAAGGGTTTTTTTATGGGGACATGTGAAAACAATTGTGTATGCAACCAAACCTAATTATTTGACAGCTAAAATAACTAATGTGATTTCAGGCATCACTATAAATCAGTTGGGAAATGTTTTTAGTGAACTGCAAAATCGTGTTACTGTTTGTATTGGAAATGATGGAGGACATGTGGAAACTTAAATAAAATTTCAATAAAACCTTAAAAAATATCGATTTTCTTCTTTCAAATCCTTTTTACAAATTATTTCTATTGCAAATACAATTAAAGTTATAATTTTTTTAAAGTGCACACGGACTTTATGGACACCCTGTACTTAGTGGAACATGTATTGCATTGAGCATCATTTGCTTAACATGTACGTCATTACTAAGTATTTCCTTGGAATTCGTAAACACCAATATCTTAAACGCTGGATCTACTTTTGCGTCGTACTTTTACGTACTTGTCTACCATTTAAGCCTGTTAATGCAGACTTTAACCTGTGCCAGTATTTCAAAAGCTTGAATAATTTACTTTCGTAAATAAAGTTAAAATTTCACCGTTAGGTACCGTATTTGAATGCTATCTTTTTTTTTTCTCTTTATTTTTTTTAAAGTAGCGGCAGTGGCCGCTGTTTTGCATGCAAGTAGCGGCAGCGGCGCTACTTTTTCATTTGAGTAGCGATAAGCGGCAGCGCCGCTGCTTTTTTTTTTTGCCTAACAGCGGCAGCGGCAGCGCCGCTACTTTTCAAGTAGCGGGTGCCCAGCTCTGAATCTAACCCAAACCGTAAAAAACTCTTGACCTTAATCCCAACTTTACACTGGCTATTTGATCAACGCATTTTAAACGGGGGACAAACATGGCACCCCTATCTAACTCTAATACCAAAAGCCTTGGGAACACCAAACTTGGCTTGTGGTTTGGTATTCACCAAAATTTTGTAAAAAAGTTAGTTTTGAGTTGATGACGTCATTGTTGTAACGCCACGGCATATTTTCGAAAAATGACGTCATTTTTGCGGTAACGTCGCTGGTTGTTCAAATTTTGTGAAGGTTTTCTTTTTGATACATGAGAAAATGCCTAGGTCAAAGTAGTTTAGTCACAATTCGTTTGATGACGTCATTTAAGTTAGATATTGGCCGAAAAATGCTCAGATTTCTGAAAGTGACTTCAGCAAACCTCAAAATTGGGAAACATCCCGTTACTTTATGGCAACTTCAAATTTTTATAAATTATTTGTGAATAAATTTGACTCAAAGTCAAGTCGGTTTCCAAAAACTTTTTAAGGTGATATCTCTTTGTATTTGTTAAATATCTTCTAACCGTTGCCCCGAAATGAAAACAAAAAATTTCAAAAATTATATTTCAATCTTAGCTATTGTAAACTACCAGAATTGGCTGGATGCTTCTCCCCCTTTAATTTCTTCAACAAGAAGTCGCAATGGGGGAAAACTGTTGACAGCATTCTTGTATCCACTAGGCTGGCCCAGAATTAAAACCCTAGATCTTCTCGTTCCGCAGACAAACGCGAATAATCATAATGTGCAGATTTCATTTCAACTATTAGTGCATTTCCGTGCATTGTACAAATTGTGCGATGTAAAAGCTGAACCATCACCACTGTTAAGCGATGTAAACTATAAACAATAAACAAACCATCGCTTACTAATAAAAGTGACTAAGTAATCAAAATTAACAACTCATCAAGCTCTGACTACCCATTCACTAGAAATTATATGTAGGTCTACACTACATAATGCATGCCGCATAATTAGCTATTCATTATAACTACGAGCAGTACTTAAATTGTAAAATTTTACGTGGGGGGACGCTTTAGCAGCTTTGACCAAACGCATTTGGCATGCGAAAGTTCTTTAGTGAAGATTACGTAATTCCGTTGCCGAAATTGAATGAACACCAAAAAAAGAAAAAGGTCTTCGCCTACAGTTGAAGTGTTTCTCCTTCTGAATCATTTTTCCCGCGGATTTGGTGCTATATTCGACCGGAATTTGTAGGTCTTTTTCCTCTGATCATCCAGCGCTCAAATCTCGATGGGGGACACATAAATCTTGATGGAGGTATCAATCTCGATGGGGGGACGCTAACTCTCGACGGGGGGACGCGTCCCCCCGTGTCCTCCCTACAATTTAAGTACTGACTACTAGTATATAAAAGTTGTATTCAAAGAGAACAGCAGAGAGCAAAGTTAATTTGGTTTCTAAAGTTAAGGTAATTGAATAAGATTCGATTGGTGTAGACGCCATTCTTCTGGATCAAGCCGTTCCAAAGATATTCTTTTTAAACTTGTCATTGTACATACATTATTTTTCTAATCAAGATAAACAGACAACAAAACTGAGAATTTTAAACTTTTATGCATTACTCGCTTAGGCATAGCAAAAAAACGTCTATCTCGGGGGGCCAATACTATATTTCGCAAGAAAATTTATTATCTAGCATAAAGCATGTACAATGTACTGAGAGTGTATTTTCTTTTTAATTATAATGTTCACTAAATGGGGAAAGCGGTTTGGATTTTTAAATCTTTATTGTTATTTTTAGTTTCAGGTTTTTATAAATTCGTCGACATGAGAGATTTTTTATATTTTTTATTCCTTTATGCAATTTTGATAACACAGATAACTTGCCAAACTACGTTGTGTTCTTCGATTATTGAAAGTGATAGCGATTTATCAAATTATGACAGCGATCTTAAAAAAGCAGTGCAGGCTTGCATCCAAAACATTGAAGAATGCACCAAGAGAAATATTGCTCTTTCTTCATCAACACCCACGCCACAAACCACGACGTCTGATTCTACAAACCATATGACGTCACAAACAACGTCAACACCAAGTAAAACCATTAAAGATAAGAAATTAAATTCAATCGTATTGTACAGAAGTGTCCAAAAATCAGCTGCGGCCATTTGCGGCCTGCGAATAGACTATACATATCTTTATGTCGATACGCGAACGAATCATTTGTTTTCACGATCCAAAATGCTCTGAAATTAGGTTGAAGATCTTTTTTTGTCTTTGAGAGCAAAGACAATTTTTTTTGTTTTGTAAATATCTCAAATTAACGGCGTGCTGAGCAAACCTGTGGAATTCAAACGCATTACAAACGGGGATGGAGGCAGAACTCCAAGTCGCCGAAGGATAAGGGAGTGTGGGGGCAAAGCTCCTTGGCAATAGGCAATTTTTGTGTTTTTTGGATGGAAAATCTTCATTTCAACGCTATTGGGATCAAATTATGTGCGTTTTTAAAGCTATTTGAATAAACATAATTGCCCAGCCACTTCAGTTCCCCTCCTTTCTTACAGGTCAAGTCTAAAACACTTTAAACTCTTGCGTTTTAGGGTTAAATTTTCTAAGTAACTTGGTTATGGAGAGGGCTAAAGCCTCTTTAGGTCTACCCCCTGGTTGCGCACTCGATTGAAATGAAACTAAATGCACTTAGAGGCTTTAAATTGCCATGTCGTCAATTGACACCACTTTGGCCGAAACTTTCATTAACGTCACAATGATGGCACTATCAACTCAAAACCAATATTTCTGAAATATTTACGTGAAATATTTTTACGTGCCAACTTGGTACTCTCATAATAATAATAATAAGTGCAATTTATATTCCCCTTGAGATAACACCAACAAGTGTCAATGCATTTGACTAAGGAATCGTAGTAACATTCAAATAAAACAGCTTTACAGAAAAAAGGTTGATACACAACAGAGGTACTAATTCTACAGCAATAAGCAGCAAAACACCGGCATCAAACAGTGGTAACATCCTCAAAAGCTAAATTAAAATAATAGGCTTTTAAACGTTTCTTGGAAAGGGACAAAGTTTCAATTTCACGCAGAGATAGTGCCAACGAATTCCAAACCTTGAGTGATGAATACGAAAACATAAATTGGGATCTAGCAAAATCCAAGCTAGTTACCGCTTGAAGCAGCCAGTTATTATCATCATTAACACGCAAGCTGTATCTTGCCGAAACAAAATAATAATTGATTAAATTTTTCAAATATATAGGAGCATAATTATGAAGGCATTTGTGAGTACGCAAAGCAATTTAGAATTCAATGCGAAATTTAACTGATAAAAAATGAAGGCTTTTCAAACAAAGTAGCGTATGCATTCGCAAAGAAGAACCACGAAGTCCGAAAAAAAATCTCACTGCAGCATATAAAACTTTTGTACACTTGCGCAATAAATGCATACTTGAGCAACTTGTGCATGTTATAAAACAAGGCATTGCAATAATCAATACGGGACAATATCAAAGATTGAACTAGCTGAACTTTTAGAGTCTTATTGAGTTTAGACGCAATTCTGCATAAATTGCGTAAATTACCATAACAAGTACTAACCAGACGCAGTAACCACTCTATTGATATGCTTTTCAAGCTTCAGTCTGTCATCAAATATTGCACGAAGAATTTTGACAAAATCATTAGGCAAAGAACATCTATCATCAATTTGTATGTTAGAAATAACCTCCGGTTAAGACTTAAAAGTTAGAAATAACCATAACCTCCGGTTAAGATTAATAAGGTATAAGGGAACATTTTCCCTTCGTGTAAAATGCGTGGGAAAACTAGTACCTGTAAAACGTGATGAAGCTGAAGTTTGTAACAAGCTCCAGTTCTTGTTGGCTTGATCATTGAGAGTTCCATATTCTATAAGCTTATAGGGAGTAAAGCATCTAGCCAATTACGGTAATTTACTACAGAGTTGCTAGCGGGCCGAATAGTACAGGCTCGAACCCGAAAAGTGATTTAAAGCCCAAAGCAGTCCCGAAAAGCCCGAAAGTTGTGTTAGGTCTAAAAAATGTGTACGGTTATTGCTCGAATGCGATTAAACTAAAACTCATCACTGCTGATAAATTGTGACGCATTAGTAGTAAATGTGTAACAATAATCGTATTGATGCTTAAACGGAGTCGTCATTTAGTGCAGCAGAGTTAAATTCAATGCGCTTAATAGCACCAAAAAGGCTAAAACGCAAGACAAGTACGTACATCAAGCTCGAATTAAGCCCGACATTTTGTCAATCTTAAGCCTGAACCTGATCCGGAAAGCCCGGCCAAACTTATAGCCCTGGTTTACAATAGCTAAAACCGATATAAAGTTTTCGAAATTTTTTGTTCTTAATTTGGGGCTTAGTGGTTGCAATGATATTTAACAAATATGAAAAGGCATCCCCCCAAAAAAACTTTGGAAACCCTGAATCAGAAAAAAATAAGACTGAATAATCCTTATTCTTCCAGTAACATCACGTGACCACTTCAATTTCAGTAAGCCTCTCTCTTTTTCTGGAAATTCAGGCTCGAAGAACTAACTCGGGGTTTCAAAAACTTTTTTAAGGAGATATCTTTTTGTATATGTTAAATATCTCTGAAACCGCAACCCCAAAATAAGAAAGAAAAATTCAAAAATTATAAGTGTTTGAAGCATAAACATTGGTCTTGAGAAACAGCTTCACTAAGAATAAAAGAGCCAAAGCTGTCGTAAACATTCTATTTAAAGAAACGTTTCGACTAATCAATTAAGTCATTGTCCATCTGTAAATAATGCACAAGAAAAATTAGAGCAATAGATAACCTGCAAAGTTAAGTTAAACTAAGCGGGCAAAAAATTTCGAAATTAACGCAATATACTAAGAACAATGTACTAAGAAAATTAATGATAAGCTACAGACCGCATCCAGAGTCTTAAACGCACAATCAAACCTTTGATTAACAGTCTAAGACATACTGTTTCGGAATCGACATTCGTCGTTTATTTCTCGTCAGTATAGCTAGGACTACAGGTGTGCACATGAGCGTAGAAAGGCAAGGACTTGCAAATTAACCAGATCATAACGCATTTTTTTTCCAAAAATATTAAGTAATCACAATATTACAAGAGATAATCGTAATAGTTCAATTCAAAATAATTTTCAATAGCATGCCTTAGACAGCTGTTTTGCCAATCTCTGGGCTCAACAGTAAGGCTAGCAAGGCCAAAAGGACAAATATCACCAGTGATAAAATCTTCGAAACATACATCTTTACCAATTTATGAATCAATGAATGAATCTTTACCCATTATGTTTGTAATGCATAAACCTTGACCCATCAATCAGTCAATTTTAGCCAAAATAAGTAAATTTTAACTGAAAAATCTTTACCCAATGAAACTACTGGAGTTGTTGTAGACGTAGCAATTTTAGGCGAGCTACGAGAAGAGCAGAGGGTGTTGATAGCGTTTCATTTCAAAAGATTGTTTGCCTAGTTTAGCACTAGTCTGAATTTCGGCACTAGTTTTGAGCCGTTCAGCATACTGGAGACGTAGCCATTGGAGGCGAGCTATGAGGAGAGTAGAGAGTTAGCTTGCCTATCGTTCTTCTGAGAGATATAAAATAAGATTTGTACTTTATTAGTCGGTAAAAATTTGATTTATGGCATACAGTTTCATTCGGTAAAGATTTAATTAATAGCTTTAGTTTCATTGGGTAAAGATTTTTCAGTTAAGATATACTTACTGTGGCTAAAATTGACTGATTGATGGGTCAAGGTTTATGCATTACAAACATAATGGGTAAAGATTCATTCATTGATTCATAAATTGGTAAAGATGTATGTTTCGAAGATTTTATCACTGGTGATATTTGTCCTTTTGGCCTTGCTAGCCTTACTGTTGAGCCCAGAGATTGGCAAAACAGCTGTCTAAGGCATGCTATTGAAAATTATTTTGAATTGAACTATTACGATTATCTCTTGTAATATTGTGATTACTTAATATTTTTGGAAAAAAAATGCGTTATGATCTGGTTAATTTGCAAGTCCTTGCCTTTCTACGCTCATGTGCACACCTGTAGTCCTAGCTATACTGACGAGAAATAAACGACGAATGTCGATTCCGAAACAGTATGTCTTAGACTGTTAATCAAAGGTTTGATTGTGCGTATAAGACTCTGGATGCTGTCTGTAGTTTGACGCAATATAGTTCTACAGTGTGAAGACATTATTGCCAGAGGTTGAGTCAAGGACCTAACGATCGAGGCTAAGGCCAAGAACTCAAAAAAAATTCGAGGCCAAGGACCGACTTTTTGAGGACAGACCCTTTCGAGGCCAAGGCAGGAATGTTCAAGGCCAAGGCCAAAGAACGAGGACAAAATTGTTTAAATTATTGTGGGCAAATTTTTTATTATTTTTAGCGCGAGAGTATTTTCGATAATTTCATTTCGTTAAGTATTTAATGATAATTCGAAAATAGTAGTTTCTAAAAATAACGAATGTTATTTTGAAGTTTTACGCGTTAGCAGCAATGTTGATTATGTTCCGTAGCGGTATCGTGGCAATATAACAATTAAGGTCGTAACTCGTGAAAGGGAATAACTGAAATCTAAACGTCGAAATGGTCCATTTTAAGGCCTTACTTTATCAGTAAGGACCTCAGTGCAAACTTCTACTGATTAATGACTAAATAAATTCCCGCTTTTTTAAAGTTTTTCATAACCATATTGTTTGGTTAAACGACTTCTTTTTAGAGAAGTTTTTTAAAATATAGTCATAATTTTTAAATATTACATAGTGATTAGCGACTACGATATTATTATCTAAAAGTATTGCAAAACACCATAAGTTTATGCTTTTAAAACGAATTGAAGTACCGTACCCGGTATTTGCAAGCTCAAGTTCTTGAAAAAAAAATAACGGAGTTCTGGAAAAGAGGATAAAGTCCCCATGCCTCCGTTGAACAATTTTAGAGATTTTTTTTAGAAAAATAGCAATTTACGACAATGCTTACGACAGCTTTGGCTCTTTTATTCTAAGTGAAACTATATGTGTTTGGATTTTAGCTATTGTAAACCAACAGAATTGGCTGGATGCTTTACCCCTTTTTACCAGCCAGCTTTTCTTAAAATTACCAGCTATTTCACTGCAGTTAGAAGAACATGGTTTAGCTCAAAAACTATAAAATTTTAGGTTGTCCTAAAGTCACCTTTAAACTGCCTCGTGACAACCAAAACAGTGATTACGTGCTTTACAACTCTTCACTTTCCTCCATGGACTCCGGAACTGTCTGCATGTGGCTTGAAACTGACGATTTCGGTAGCGGTCATACTGCTCCCATGAGCTATGCAGTGCAAGATGAAGACAATGAATGGCTGGTTGAATTTCGGAATGACAACGTAATTCGGATTATTGTTGGTGGTGGAGGAGGCAGAGTGGATTTCATGACTCCACCTAGGACTGAAACTGAAGCTGAAATAAGAAAGGTTCGAAACGATAAAGCGTGTATGCTCCTTTATGTTGACATGGTCTATTGAGCACTAGGAGGAAAATTGTGAATGAGCAGCGATATTTTACAATGTAAAAAAATTTACAGTACAGTATATACAGTAGCTTTTTTTTTCCTTATTTGTTGGTCTTTCAGGAATATCGTGAGTACTGTAATTATCAATTAATTACAGCGTCAATAACTAGTTGAAACTGTTTCTAGCGAGAGTGGAAAGTTTCATGACGTCAGTCAATATTTTAAAAATACAAAATAAACCAAGTGCTGGGCTGATTCTTTGCACATTACGCAACTACTTTGAATGGACATTTTTGTAACTGTCGCATGCCACGGCTATATCGATCTTGTTTATTGCAATGCATTTGACGACAGCAGTAAAATTCTTTGATGGCTGGTTACAAAACTGTGGTTAGATATCTTTAACTTTTTTTTCTTCCTATATTAAACTGTTATAGTTTCATCTTTGTTCATGGTTCTCATCCGAGGATGACGAGATAGCACTGTATTTCAACGCTGAAAGAGCAAATATGTTGAGTACCAGTAACGAATCTGACGATGTGAAATCTTTGAGAGGAGGAGGATCTTTGATTCTTGGGCAAGACCAAGATGATGTAAATGCTGGTGAACTAGACGAAAATCAGGCTTACAAGTAAGATAGTTTTGAGCAAAATAAGTTTTAAAGAGGCAATTAAGCCAGAAGGTTTTTCTGCATAATTTCCTATTAAACGATCTTAAGATTAACTTCACCAAGTTTGAGCTTTCCGCAGCTTTTTGTTCCGTAGATATGACTGTTTAAGTAAGGTTTTTTCTCTGAAAAAATTTGCCGGTGTTGGCATTAAAAGAATAAACTCTAAAACGTTATTGCATCTTCCTTATTACCCGATAAATGTTTCGTGAATGCGTTGGTTTCAAAAAAACACCAAAATTGTGAATTGGCAGCTTTTAAAGTAGGGCTACCATACGTCCTGTTTTACGAGGATTTGTCCTCTTTTAAAACGATTTGCCCTCTTTTTTTCGTTTAAAATGAGTTTTTCTTCGAGGACACTCAAAAACCAGCCAAATGTCCCCTTTTTTAATTCTCAGAACCCAAAGGCGGGAGCCGAAGACCAAACCAACCAAAACCGATATCTTTTCGTCTACACTCTCGTTCAACTCTCGCTGACCCCATTCCAACCGGACTAAATGAAGAATTTTTTTCTTTTTTTTGGAGATCGCCATTTTCGAAGGGCAAAATCGGCGCAAAAACAAGTGGTCTCCAAAAGAAAAAGAAAAAAGGTTTTCAGTTTTTGAGCTGATTTTGCCCTTCGCAAATGGTGTTCTCCAAAAAAATAAAAAATGAAAAATCTCCAAAACAATGTTCTCCAAAAGATTTTCTGTCAGTCCTGTAATTTCCTCGAGTTTGGTCGTTTGGGATTTGTTTTTCTGAACCATTGGCGTAGCCAGGATTTTTGATTGGAGGGGGTCCGAATTAAAAATCACCTGCAATGACGTCATTAGAAACTTTCGAATGAGGAACTTTTTGTGGGACAAAGATATCGTAGAACGGAAGACCAGAAGCCGTGGTCTGGCTTACCCAAGTTAAAGACTGAAAATGTCTAGATTAGGAGATCGTTGAGTAAACTAGTGTACCTCAAACGTGTCCCAGACAAAGGTCTGGGGGCGAAGCCCCCAGAAAAGGGGCATTTTTTTAAAAACAAGCTATTGTAATGCCATTGGATCACATTTCGAAAGTGTATACAAAGCCATTTAGAAGAACTAGATTTTTAAGATTTGAAAGCCAATTGAAAAAATTCGATTTTTCAATCCTCTTTGTACTTACAATTGAATACCAAACCACGTTTAAAATCTTGCATTTTGGGGTTAAATTTTGTAAGTGATTGGTCCCAGGTTAGGAAAGTAACATAAATTGCCTTCTGGAATATTTTAGTAAACAATAAAATAATCCACTGGAAGATATATTCCTACATAATTTTTGTTTTGTAATGAAAATAACCGGTTGTAGGAGTGCATACATGTACAGCCAGGGGGCCCAGGTTCCCTGAATTCAAATTCAATAATTTGTTCAATGAGCATTTCACCTTGCTAATTTTTGTTTCAAAAGTTTATTGTTGCGTAAAAAATGGAAAGATGGAGGTGAATTATTATTGAAAAATGCTACAATAGATGTAGTCTGGTCGCCAGTAGCGTACACGAGCACCCAAAAAATGCATTTTTTTTGCCTATATTTTTGAAATCCTGAGTAAATGTTCTTTCAAAATAGCCAATGTTTCAGCCAAATTTCCGGTTGTTTTGGCGGAAATTGGGGATTCCCAGGCAAAACGTTGTTGAATTTTTTCGCTGTGGTAGGGTTGATTTTGATTCTAAAAATCGCATTTCTGTATGAAGTAGACAGTCGATTTTGGGTTCACACCAAAGAGGAAAATAATTGCAAACTTTTCATGAAATAATTTTTGCTTTGTTTCATTATGACGTCACGATATGGTTGATTGATTCCAAATTTTACAAAAAAATTTGACTTAGGGTGCATGCAGTTAGTTATTACAGCCAAAGTTGACGGTAAAATGTCATGAAAGTTGCGATGTCGATAAACCAGTTTCTTACCGACAAAATGAAACCAAAGTGACATCTTTATGACGTCATTAGACCAAACTACGTAGTATAATGCAAAACCGACAGGACGCGCTTTTCAAACAAATTGCACGTGACAGCAAGTATTCTGATCGCGGCGCTGCGGTTTTCGTAGCAAAACATCAAACAAAATCAGTTTCACGTCGCAAACGCTCCAAATGACGTTTGCATTAAAACTTTTTACAGTATGGATGCATGAAGATAAATTGTGTTCAAAATTTAAAAACAAAATAAGAACATTTATTCCTGAAGTGAAATAGGCAGAACTAATTTAATCGTTCACAGAGACAGCACGTCTTACAATCCTACTTCATTTGACAATACCTTAATGCTGTCTTCACATCGAAATGGGTAATCGTTTCAACTCCTAGTGACGCAGGTGAGATGGAGCCCCCCATCGCGGGTGCATTCTCGTGTTTCGAAGTCAACTGACTTCATCATAAGTGTGAAGAGCAAAATAAGAACAGTTTTATGCTCCGAGCAAGCAACAGCACAATCAAGTTTTGTTTTTTTTTAATTTATTGCTATTTTGAGGCAAAAAAAAAAATTTATTGCTATTTTGAGGCAAAAAAAACATTGCAATAGCAAAATGTTCAGGCACATTGTTTTGAAAAGTGATAAAGTTGGTAGAGTGAAAATAAATCTGTTTATAAACGGTGTTTCTAGCATTTTCTTATTAAAGAGTATCAAATTTTTGCTGAAAACAATATTGTCACCGACAAAAGAGCGTGAATAAGCTTATCTAGATGTTTTAATTATCTGTGTTGTCCTAAGCGGACTCTTTGTTTGCAAAAGTATCTTTTAATATAGCTAAAGAATTGTTAGTTACAAAAGATATTTGATTATGGATCATACAGCAAATACTTGTGTAAGGAATAGCGGGAACGCTGTCACCACCCATAATCCGTCACAAAATCGTAAGTTGATTGACGAAGGAGCTAAATTTTTCTTTCGGGGGCGTTGTTAAGAAAACTGATGACTTCGCATTTGGAGATATTAACCGATTTTTACAGTTAAAACATCACTGAATCCATTTTGGGGATATAATTATTCACATAAATCGTATTCACCTTACGCTAAAATGGAAAAGTTTATCACTTCAGTCCGTTTTACTGTTGTTGAGATCACTTCAATCAAAATATCAAAAGATTTTGTTGCCTTTTCTTAAAGGCACTCTTAGCAATGATTACTTCCAGGAGTAAAACAGTCTGTTAGGTTTTAAATTTTTACTGTTGCTGTGTGGTGCACGGTAATGTGCTTGCAATATACGTAAGAACCCATACATGCTAGCTTATAGTGACGTAACTGGAGGTTTGAGCCAGGGGGCAAGGAAAACAACTAGAAATTCGCTCCACATTTTTCTGTCAATTTTGAGTGAAGAAAAAAGGACTTCACCGAAGATTCGTTGGTTTTTCCGTAAAATTTAGTTGAAGTCTAAAAAAGGGCTTGACCGAAAATCGGTTGCTTTTTTTTCCGTCGAGTTTTAGACGAAGACTTCTTTTCGCTCTTGCCGTGTGTTTTTCCCATTAAATTTGTTGCCATAGCTGTTTATAAAGGGCCCACATCTGGAGGAAAATGCCTTCCTGCCCCCCTCCCCCGTCAGTTACGCCAGTGATGCTAGCCCCTGCTATTTATCCACTTTTTTCTTTGATCAAAACACCCCTGACGATTGCGAATATTGGAAAAGCATTTTCTTTGTAGGGTTTCAAAATTTTAATTTGACGCGCTCTGTTCTTAAACTTGGTTTACTCACTTTTTTAATACAATAGATACAGATTGGAAAAAAATCATTAAAGACAGTGTAAAATTAAAACTCAAACCAAATTGTCTTGTATGCACATGACTTTGACTGATTTTACCAAATACCTTAGGATTGCTAAAATGTCTTGTGATATCTGACGCGTCTACGAAACATCATAAAACTGTTACTTTAGCAAAAACCGTTCAGCAGATGTAGGTCTTTTTGCTATTAATAATGGCTTATCCTATAGTATATTTTATGTGTCAGCCTTTTTTAAACATCTTTTGACTAAATTATTTTGGAACAATCTACAAATTTTGTCTGTCAGAAAAGGCCGCCTCTTTAGACCCCTAAATAAGTCTAACGGGATTTCAGCAGCTGCTCAGAGCTCTGCTCCGTAATCCCTTCCGTGGTTTTGGTTCCTCTGGCGTATTAGCAAGATTAACCAACCGACCCATTATTTAGACTCATTGCAGCCGTATTATTAGACTCATACTTTGTGCAAAAATTAAGTGAAGAACCATACAAGACTTCACTTGACTAGGGTTCCTCTTACAAAAAAGCGTCACGATTGCACTCGCCAGCTCTCTTTCTACCGGCTACTCTGTGAGAGTAGTCCATAGCTATACCTTGCTAACTCCTTGGATCATCCGCTTAATTATTTATTTTACATGGGGTCAGTAAATTACGATCAAATTCATCAATATGGAGCGCCGTTTGTGTACCCTAATTTGTGCGATGTTTTTTTGCATATTTAATTAAATAGTCATTTTAATTAATGTACAAAAATAAATATACAAAAAAACACTTGCAAAAATAAATATGCAAAAATTTTTGAATATTTATTACACCATAAGTTGCGCAACGTTTTTTTGCATATTTAATTAAATAGTCATTTTAATCAAATATACAAAAATATATGCCGTAGAATAAATCATTGCAAAAATAAATAGACAAAAAACTGTTACACAAAAATTTTTCGCGCAAAAATTTCTGACGCAAAAATTGTTGTTGCAAAAATAAATCCACAAAAATTTTTGTGGATTTGTTTTTGCAACATCATTTATTGCATCAAAATTTTTTGCATTACAATTGTTTGTGTCACAAATATTTGTACATTTATTTTTGATAGCAAAGACACAACACACGCCAAAATAAATGTGCAAAATTTTGTGACGCAAAAAATGTTGATGCAAAATTTCTTATCGCAAAGAAAACGCGTGCAAAAATATATCGTCAAAAATATTTGACTATTTAGTTCGTGACCATAATGATCAAGGTTTGGAATTATGTGGGCGGGAAGATACGGGTGAATGAACCATTATTTCCTAGCCCAAAGAGAGGTCTCATAAGCAGACTAGCACCTTACTATAGCTGCCGTGCAGCTTAAAGCTTTCTCCTGAAGTTCCAGTTTTATACCTTGCTTGTACCTTCCCGCCCACATAATTTCAACACTTGATCATTATGGACACGAACTAAATAGTCAAATATTTTTGACGATTTATTTTTGCACGCGTTTTTTTTTGCGACAAGAAATTTTGTACATTTATTTTGGCGTGTGTTGTGTCTTTGCTATCAAAAATAAATGTACAAATATTTGTGACACAAACAATTGTAATGCAAAAAATTTTGATGCAATAAATGATGTTGCAAAAACAAATCCACAAAAATTTTTGTGGATTTACTTTTGCAACAACAATTTTTGTGTTAGAAATTTTTGCGCGAAAAATTTTTGTGTAACAGTTTTTTGTCTATTTATTTTTGCAATGAATTATTCTGCGGCATATATTTTTGTATATTTGATTAAAACGACTATTTAATTAAATATGCAAAAAACGTTGCGCAAATTATGGTGTAATAAATATTCAAAAATTTTTGCATATTTATTTTTGCAAGTGTTTTTTTTGTATATTTATTTTTGTACATTAATTAAAATGACTACTTAATTAAATATGCAAAAAACATCGCACAAATTAGGGTACACAAACGGCGCCCCAAGCATCAAACGGATGTATACGTCATCGAGAACTTGAGTTTAGACAACTTTACGCAGGTGGGTATGCACCATACGCACTTACGTACTGTGCCAGGGTCATTAAGCAAAAAACCTGCAGTATGGTATAAAGTGCTTGAAATTCTTCCACGAGCATGATAGAGCAGTAAAAAACAGTTCAACGCCGCTAGTTGTATTATTAGTCTCATGCCTTCAAAAGATTTGGTTCTTGTACCCATTCGTTTAACAAAATTATGGTAGCACGCATTGTGAAGCCAGAAGCCTTCCAAAAACACTTTTTTTATAAAAACCGTAAATTTTGGGTTGAGGCTGGCTGTTTTTATATTTTCACAAATTTTCAGCCTCATTTGTCCTTAACTTTACTGGAGAATAACTACACAGATTGATTATTCTTGTTTGGTTAAAATTTGTCTTTTATTGTAGGTCATGCTTACTGTGAGGCAAATTAACAATGGTAATACAGAGAAGCATAGTAAAACTCTGCTTATTACTTACAAAAATGCTTTATAAAAGATTTTAGTACTTAGCCTCTTCAGCTTCCCTTAGTTTTCAGTCACGTTCAAAACACGTTAAAAAAAAGTACCTAGGTTAATTTTCCAAGTGACTTGGCTAAAGGGAGATGGGGCTTCAACCTAATTCTGATAATTACGTCTCTTGTAGTCAAATGTCACGCTTACGTAACACGCCCACGCATGCGCTCAACGATTTCACATAATTACCGGTACTTCTAATTTGTTTGAAGACTCAACACCTCGTGGATGATGCAGATCATGGTCACAAAAAAGCTGTATAGACTTCGGTTCGATCCCCAATCGAACTAAACTATAAAAATTGGAATTTACAGCTCTGTTGCTTGACGATCAGAAAAGATGTAATGTGGAGCTTCCATTACTTGTGGTAGACTGGTGGGCAGATGGCAGTTGGACACAAAGATTGCAAGGTCTTTTGTTATCTCTTGATCAAAGCAAATAGGTTATTGCTAATTGCTCTTGTACGCGTGTATGTTGTACGCGAAAAATGCAAAAAAAAAACAGAAAATGAAGATACAATAGGTTTTTTTGTCCCATTTTTATCATTAGTGGAATTTCAATTAAAGGGGGGTAGGGCCCCCCTTGGCTACGCCCATGTTCGGAACTGTCCTCTTTTTGGTCAGTGAAAATATGGTACCCCTATTTAAAGTAAAAATAATTATGTCTCACTTTTCCTTGCACCTCTGATAAAATGACTAATCTACAATCAAGTATGATCTAAGTGTAAATTTGTTAATTTGAAATTCCAATATCTTGAAACGGCAAGACTTTGAAATGTCATATTTGGTGAGGATGCATTTAAGACTTTTTCCAACACTTTGGTCAACAGCAAAAAACTTGACTTGAATGCCCTTTTAAAAACATTGTATTGCAAAGCTTTCTCTCTTCATAGCGAATCATTCCGTGATTGCAGTAGCACAGGCCCGGCGCCAGAGTAGCGTGACTGGGGTGACAGAAAAATATCTGAGGGGGCACAGATAAATTTTTCTCTCAAATTCGGGAGTGAAGTCCAAAAACAAAGGTTTTCATCCCAATTTAAGCCCCGTGGATGAGGCCGTTTGCCTATTTTTGGGGCACAATTCTCTCTCGGAGTGGAGGCCCGTTCATAGCTCGGCGGGGCGCGACGGAATTTTATGGTACGGGTTTTGGTTTTTGCCCACAAATTAAGGGGTGAATACCAAAAAAAAGGTGTTCGGGACAAAATCTTAGGCTTCGTTTTCGGCGTTCACTCGTGTTTTTCGTCCTGAAACGAAATTTTACTCACGCTTGAGGGGGCATAAGCAGTATTTTGGGGGTTGCAAGCCTGAAATGCACTCCAATCCGGTGGCATCGGGCTTGTTACTTTCTTTTGCGGTGCAATTCTTGCTTGGGGGGCACATTTCTCGCCTGGAGGGCACAAGCAGTGATTTTGGGGGGTACGTCCCCGAAATGCTCCTCCGTGGCGCCGGGCCTGCTGCAGTAATATAATCGCTTGAGAAACGGTGACTCAGTTTCACACATCACGGTCTTCCACCAGCACCATCGCCATCTCGCTTGGGCGATGTCCTAAGAACTACGCGCACAACAAAGACTTCTGTTACTGGGCAGCTTTTGTGATTTTTCGAAAAAACTAGCCATTTTTACGCCATTTGGATCACAATTTCACCTTTTTAGAGCTATTTGAAAGAAATAAATTGTTAAAATCGAAACTTATTTGTAAAAGAAAATTGCCCAGCCTTTTCAGCTTAAACACGTTTAAACCCTGATATTTTGGGTTAGAATTTCTAGGTGACTTGGTTAAGGGGGAAGAGGGAGTGATGATCTTAGCTGTCCTGGTTGCGCCACTGCTAAGAACCGATTTAACCCCATACTTGGCATTTTTATAATAATATAACGTTTATAAGTTCTGTAAAATCTAAATAAAAGTGGTACTTAACTTCCTAAAATTTTGCAAGAATCAAGCAATAAGTTTTAACCTGCTCGCGTCAGTTCTTTTCTGGGACATGAGTCTTTTTAACTCGTCAAAAATGTCTACTTTTTCAAAAGCTTTCATTGACAAAAATGCGCTGTTCGACCAACTAACTCATAACTTCATAAGCATAATAATGTGTAGCGTCACATTCCAACATAGACAAAATTAAAAGTCAAATCGGACATCTGTTCTTAGGTCAAGCTGTATGGTAGCTCGTGGGTTGTTCAACCGAGTAGGTCTACCGCATTGGGACGCGTTCTTTTGACCCGGATTTTACAATGGCAAGCACGACAGGACTTTCGAGTGGTTGACGCTCTTGTAAACACAAAGGGGAAGGGATAAACGTAGCGTCACACTCCAACATAACCACAAGTAAAAGTAAAATCAGATACATTGTTGTTAAGTTAAGCAGGAGAGTTATGTAGCTCACAAATTGTACAATGTATTTGAATAAGGTTCCAAGCATAGGCGAAGCCAGGAGGGCAGGGGCCCGGGCCTCCCCCAATTGAAATGCCACCAATGATAAAAATGTGACAAAAAGTCAATTAATTCTTCAGTTTCAGTTTTTTTTTCGCGTTTTTCGCGTTCAACAGAAATTAACAATAAAATTGACGACCAGGGGGCCCAGGCCCCCTCGATACAACTTTTGCCACCAGTTTAAATGTATAACCGGGATAAAATTTAAAGGGTTTTTGTCCTAAATGTTGTCACTTAAGGCCCTCATCTAAATTTTTCTTGAATGTAATGCAATAAATAGGGTGGATTTACCATTAGGCACAGTGCCAGGGACTCCTTGCTCAGATGGTAAGACTTTTTTTTTGTCTTCACCTATACTTGGCAGAAAGATGTTGCGAAAATCTCCAAAGTGACAGGGGCCCCCGCATAATGTAAACCCAGCTCGGGCAATACTATGGTTAGTGAGGGTAACCAATTATTGTACCATTTTTCAATAACAATTCACCTTCACCTCTCCAGTTTTTATGCGACAATATACTTTTGAAAAAAAATAGCTAGGGGAAATGCTCATCGAATAAATTATTGAATTTGAATTGAGGGGGCCTGGGTCCCCTGGTCGTGCGAGTGCTCTACAACCAGTTATTACCATGACAAAACAAAAATCTCAAAAGAAAATGTTCCAGTGGATGATTATTTACTACTAAAATATTTGAGGAGGCAATGTACCTTACTTTCCATACCTGGACCAAATCACTTACAAAATTTAACCCCAAAATGCAAGATTTTAAACGTGTTTTGGACTTAAATTGCAATTATAAGGAGGATTGAAAAATTGAACTTTTTCAATTGGCTTTCTAATGTTAAAAACCTAGTCCTTTCAAATGGCTCTGAGCACGAGCGAAATGTGATCCAATGGCACTAAAATACAGTAGCTTTTTTTCCAAAGAGTTACGAAAAATTATTCATCGGCTGGAGGCTTCGCTCTCAGACCCCCAGAGCCGTTGGCGGCTAGGGGCACTGCCCCCAGACCCTTTTCTGTGACACTTTTGAGGTACACTAGTTTAGTCAACGCGTCGCAATTTAGACATTTTCACTTTTCAACTTTCGGTTCAAACCTTCTCCCTTTAACAAAATCCTGGTTAAGTCTGTAGTTGATATAAAGCAAGCTTGTTATGACGTTCCATGTCGAAATATCTCTCCGAGTTTCCGATGACTTACCTATCATAAAAACTGGCATTTGCGATACAATGCAGACTACTCTAGCCTTTTACAAATAAATGATCCAAATGTTTGGTTTTATAATGTTATCAGATTATCAGTTTAAAGTGGTTGATTTCAAGTATATAGCCAGGGCTCATCAGATGTGTTTTTTGGTTCTTTGTTTTTAGTTATTTTTTTGTCTTGTTTACGTTAATTTCTGGACTTTGTGCCTTGTTTCTTAAATAAACGTACGGATAGCCTTAAGTGTTTTTTTAGATACGGGTATAATTGATTAAGAGAGCTTTTTTTGATTATAATTGATTAAGAGAGCTTTTTTTAGATATGGGTATAATTTTCTCTTGCGCCTCACCCACAGTGTGGGACTTTGGTATGCACTTTACAGTACATTGTATATATTGTAATATGCTGCAGCTGATATTGCGTACTTCAATTTCTTCAGCTGAAATAGCCAACCTACTGTATCCAGCGCTGGGCACCCGCTACTTCAAAAGTAGCGGCGCTGCCGCTTCCGCTACCGCTGTTTGGCAAAAAAAGTAGCAGCGCTGCCGCTTATCGCTACTCAAATAAAAAAGTAGCGCCGCTGCCGCTACTTGCATCTAAAACAGCGGCCGCTGCCGCTACTTTAAAAAAATAAATAATAAAAAGAACGATGGCATTCGAATACCGTAACTGATGGTGAAATTTTCACTTTATTTACGAAAATTAATAATTCAAGCTTTTAAAATATCTGAACTGGTTACAATCGGCATTAGCAGGCTTAAATGGTAGACAAGTAAGCGAATCACCATTCAATTAGTTGTTGGCATGGTCCTTTCAAATAAACTAGCATTTCAAAATGCTGGTTGGTCAAACCAGCGCTTTAGAAATTATTTAAGAAGGTACCTTTGGGAAATACACTCTGAAGTTAAATTCCTTATCGCATTTTCTACACAAACAAAAGGCAATAAGAAATATCGACTCAAGTAAGTTAAAATGTTGCCATCAAAGCTCGATGACATACAGTATTCAGCTTCTGTACAATTCTGTCCCGGCTCTTATAGCTCTAAAGTAGTCGATCTGTTAATCACACGCGCGGCCTTCAACCACTAAAATAATTCCTCGTATAAAGCTCCGACATTAAAATTTATCAATTGACCGAGTTATAAACCATTTCTTGGAGTTTTGAGGAAATGGTAGGTGATTCAAGCCCCGGCGATAATTTCGTCTAACTTTGACGCAGAAGTTGATCAAGCATTTAAGAATTGGTGTTTACGAAGTCGAAGGAGATACGTAGTAATGACGTTCATGCGAAGCAAATGATGCTCAATGCGATTCACGTTACACTAAGTATTTTTTCTACGAGTATACAACTCCACAACCTAGTTGTCTTATAAGTTTATTTATTACCTAATTCTATTAGTTAGCTCAATTGTCAGCGCACTACAAATTCAGTTCTCAGTTTTAGTGTAAACCAGAGGTGGAGTCGAGGACACAAGGCTCGAGGCCAAGGCCAAGGACACAAAAGAAATCCGAGGCCAAGGCCAAGGACCAAGGATACAGGCGCAAGTGTTCTCCAAAAAAAAAAACCTTCAAAAAATTTTTTCAGGCGATCACCAATTCATAGGCGTTTCCAGAATTTTTGATTGGAAGAGGCCTAAATCACAAATCACATGAAATGACGTCATCAAAATTTTTCCTAGGAAGAAGTTTTTGTGGGACAACGATATCGTAGGATGGAAGATCTGAAATCGTTACCTCTTGGCACGTAACCAGGATTTTGCAAAGGGAGAGGGCTTAAACTAATAGTTGAGAAATGCAAATATCTAACTTTGGAAACGTGTTAAGAAAGCTAGTGTAACTCAAACGTATCACAGACGGGGTTCTGGGGGCGGCGCCCCCTCCCGCCGGAGGCTTTGGGGGTCTGGCGATTTTTTGTAATTTTTTGGAAAAAAAAGCTATATTAATGCCATTGAATCGCATTTCGCCAGTGTTCAGAGCCATTTGAAAACACAAGATTTTTGACATTTGAAAGCCAATTGAAAAATTTAAATTGTTTAATCCTCCTTTTACTTGCAATTTAAGTCCAAAACACGTTTACCATCTTGCATTTTGGAGTTAAATTTTATTTGTAAGTGATTTGGTCTAGGTAGGGGGAAGTAAGGTGCATTGTCTCTTGCAACATTTTAGCAGTAAATAATAATCCACTCGAAGATTTTCCTTAGAGGTTGTGTTATGTCATGAAAATAACCAGCTATGGGAGTACATGTTCGGCCATGGGGCCCAGGCCCCCTTAGTTGAAGTTCAATGATTTGTTCAATCAGCATTTTCCAATGCTTTTTTTTAAAGTATTTTGTGCGTAAAACCGGCGAGGTTGGTGGTGATTTACTGAATTGTTATTGAAAAATGGTACAATAGATAGTTACGTCTACTAACCATGTTATTGCCGGGCCGGATTTACATCGCGCTAGGCCCCTGGCACTATGGAGATTTTCGCAACATCTTTTTGCCAAATATAGGTGAAGACCAAAAAAAATCTTACGATTTCAGTTCGGGGCCCCTACCTGGTACTGCGTCATATAATAGTAAGTCCGGCCCTGACTAATGCATTACGTTCATAAAAAGGCTAGATGTGGGCCTGAGATAGCAACTTTTAGGACAAAAACTCTCCATTTCCTCCGGGTTAGACGTTTAAATTGGCTGGCAAAAATTGAATTGAGAGGGGCCCGGCGCCCCTGGTCTTCAATATTGTTGTTAGTTACTGTTGTGAGCGAAAAATGTTAAAAAGAAACTGAGACTGAAGAAACAATAGGCTTTTTGTTACATTTTTGTCATTGGTGAAATTTCAATTGGGGGGGGGGGGCGGGCCCCCTCCCCACCTTAGCTACGCCTATGCTCCGAGTGAGGAAAACAAAAAAGGTGTACGCAAATTTTCCGTGAGGTTTCTGGTGTTTTCCAACGAAATTTCAACTGTTCAAAAAATAGTGCTGTCCTCGAGCCGAGGACAGGGCGATATTCGAGGACTTGAGGCTTCGAGGTTAAGGCCAAGAACTTGACCTTCGAGGCCAAGGAATTCAAAATTTGTCCTCGAGGCCAAGGACGTCCTCGCTGTTAACTGTTGCAGCAAAATTTATTTTACTACGCATTGATGTAACGTAACTACTCAGGCCCGGCGCGACGGGGCATAAGCGTAGCCAGAAGGTGGGGCCAGGGAGCCCGGGCCACATCCAATTGAAATGCGACCAATGATAAAAATGTGACACAAAAGCCTATTGTTTCATCAGTTTCAGTTTCTTTTAGCATTTTTCGCGGACAACAGCAATTAACAATAAAATTGACGACCAGGGGGCCTAGGCCCCCTCAATTCAATTTTTGCCAACCAATTACAACCCAGGTGAAATTAGGGTTTTTATCTTAAAAGTTGCTATTTCTGGGTTTCATCTAACATTTTTAAAAACGTAATGCAATAACCAGGGCGGGATTTACCTAATGGCACAGTGCTAGGGGCCATGCGCTCAGATGATAAGATTTTATATTTGGTCTGCACTTAAGTTTGGCGGGAAGATGTTGCGAAAATCTCCAAAGTGCCAGGGGCCCTGCGCAATGTAAATCTGGCTCGGGCAATAACATGGTAAGTAGGCGTAATCATCTATTGTACGGTTTTCAATAACAATTCACCTCCACTTCGCCACTTTTTCGCGAAAAAATACTTTTGAAAAAAAATTAGCTAGAAGAAATGCTCATTGAACAAATTATTTAATTTGAATTGAGGGGCTTGGGGCCCCTTGACCGTACGTGTACTCCTACAACTGGTTATTTTCATTCCAAAACAAAAGTCTCTAAAGAAAATCTTCGACTGGATTATCATTTACTACAAAAATACTTACAAAATTTAACACCAAAATGTAAAACTATAAACGTATTTTGAACCAAATTATAAATAAAAGGAAGATTGAAACAATTTAATTTTTTTCAATGTTAAAATAATCTAGTTCTTTTAAATGGTTCTGAACAGATGCGATATGTGATCCAATTGCATTAAAATTGCTTGTTTTTCCAAAAAATCGATCAGCGGCTGGGGGCTTCGCCCCCAAACCCCTGTCTGTGATACGTTTGAGTTAAACTACTTTACTTATACACGTCTTCCAGTTTAGATATTTTCGTTTTTTACTTTTTGTTTAAGCTCTCTCCCTTTAGAAAACTCTTGATTAAGTGCCAAACCAGGCCACTGCTTCTGATCTTCCATTCTACGATATCTTTGTCCCAAAAAAGTTTCTCTTTTGAAAATTTCTGAGACGTCATTGCTTGTGATTTTTGGTTTGGGCCCCCAATCGAAAATCCTGGCTACACCAATGCACGGGGGGCATTTCGGGCCATGTTCCACCAAATCACTGCTTGTGGCCCCCAAGCGAGAGCAAACTTTTGTACTAGCACAAGAGGACGAGCAAACTTTTGCCCATGACAGGTCACCACAAATGGTTTTTTTCTATGAAACAGCATGACAGAGCAAGTGAACGTGATCAAATACCGGTAGACTAAGATTTTGTGATGAAGATCTTTTTTTATTTTTTTGGTCTTCACCTCCAAATTTGAGAGCAAAGTCCATACCAAGGAAGGATAACATAGGTTTTGGAGCAAAATATTCATTAGATTGCTGAGGCATTCCGAATGCCTCTGGTCTTGGCTGCGAAAGCGTCCCCCAAAAAGTTTTTGTGCCCCCCCCCCCCCCGAAACACACTGCTCTGGCGCCGGCCTGTTGCTATACTGTTCCACTAGCATTGCAAGAACTATACTGTGATCTGTAACCAGTAGCGTACGCAGGATTTTGAAAAAGGGGGGGGGGGGGGCAGAAACTTCAGAAAATTTGAAAACAGGAAAGAACAGAGTAAGAAATTGTTCCACCTGAAATCAGTTTGATTTCCGGCCCAAAATTAGGTGAAGAGCAAAAAAAAAAGAGAAAAGGTCTTCACTCAAATTTAGTCCGATTTTCAGCCCAAACTTAAATCACGCATCTAAAACATAACCTTTGTGTGCTCTAACTTTCTGTACAACTTACACAGGGGGGGGCTATGCCGCCATTTTGCATACTATTCTATGCTAATTATACTATCCTGGCGACCCAAATGGGGGGGGCCATGGCCCCCCCCTAAATACGCCCCAGTCTGTAACCAGATAGCCAACAAATCATCTTCATCTGTTTTAGTAAATGCTAGCATTTTGAGGAAATCTCGCGGAAAACCGTCTTTGCGATTTGCAAGCTTTTTGCAATTTATCGCACTGTAGGCTAATTATCGCATTTTCGTTATAGAGATACTGCTCGAAATCGGTTTTATTAAAATCAGTTTTATCGGTTCAAATTGGCCCGTTACTATAGACCACATTATTCGTTCAATTTTGGTTCAAAAAAATTGGACCACGTACGACAAAACTCGCCAATCATACGCGAACAACGACAAAACACCGCAAAGGTAACCTTGTATGTTCCACTAAACTAAAATAACATAGTAATAATTACAAGAGCAGAGTAAAAACAAGCGGAGAGTAAAGATTCCAAACGGTAACGTGTGAAAAAGTGAATCGAAAAAGTCTTGAAAGGAGTTTATTAGCAGTAGCGGCAGCGGCAGAATATTTGCTTAAAATAGAGCGCTGAAGCGCTGCCGCTTTTTCAGCTAAAAAACAGCGGCGCAGCCGCTTGTCGCTGGTGACAAAAAAAAGCAGCGGCGCTGCTGCTACCGCTGCCGAAAAAGTAGCGCCGCCAGTAGCGCCGCTGGTGAACAGCGCCGCTGTGCCCATCGCTGACTGTATCTGTGGTTAACCGAGTCGGTTGGCTTCATCGGATGCGTCCTTTATGTGATCCAAATCTTACAAATAATACAACTTGTCGAGTGTTTTGACATTGTTCTCAAAATAAAGCATGCTTATTTTGTTTTAGTGGCGAAATCAAAAATTTCATGATTTGGAATCGAATTTTGACTGATGAAGAAATCTCGAACATCACTAGAAACTGCATTTGCCCGCAAGATTTTGTGGTAGCATTGACAATAGATAACACGGAGTTGCACGGAGAAGCTGACTCTGGCTATTACACAGAATGTTCAATTTATACTCCTGAGAATTAAGCAGCGTTTTTACCATTCTAACTTACACTTTTTAAGTTCGGTTTTTGATACAAGGACCTGCATAAAATTGCTGAGTTACACCAAAAAAAAGAGCTGATTAGAAGCGTGTCAATCAAAAAGTATAAATGTTAGCGATGTCGTTTTTAACTGATAAATAACGTCTTTTTGTTATTTGACATTTATTTGGAATCACTTAGCAATAAGCAGGTATAGGGACCACACATGGGGACATGTAAAATCAATCATTCATTCTTTTATTCGTGACCATTGCAACAATAGGGAATGTATGATACAATAATAATACATAGATTCGGGAAAAGGAAGTAGCGACGCAATGTCACACGCTACGACATGCAGAGGATTTTGAAGACAAAAAGCGATTTTTATTTGCCTGGTTGCTACACTTGTCACTCAGTTGAAGTACCATAGGCGTAGCGAGGGGGGGGCTCAGGGGGCCCGGGCACCCCACCCCCCAATTGAAATGTTACCAATGACAAAAAGGTCACAAAAAAGACTATTGTTTCTTCAGGTTCAGTTTCTTCTACCATCTTCGAGTACAGCAGTACACGCATACAACAGCAATTAACAATAATATTGATATAGGGGGCCGGGCCCCCTCCACTTAATTTTTACCAACCAATTTAAATGGGCCCCCTACAATAATATCTAAATCGCTCCCAATTTAAATGGGCCCCCAACAATAATATTGATCGAGGAGGCCCGGGCCCCTTCAATTCAATGTTTGCCAACCAATTTAAATGGGCCCCCTACAATAATATTTAAATGGCCCCCAATTTAAATGGGCCGCCAACAATAATATTGATGCAGGAGTCCGGACTCCTTCAATTCAATGTTTGCCAACCAATTTAAATGGGCCCCCTACAATAATACTTAAATGGCCCTCAACAATAGTATTGATCCAGGGGGCCCAGGCCCCTTCAACTTGATTCTGGCCAACCAATTTAAATGGGCCCCTACAATAATATTTAAATGGCTCCCCAACAATAAGATTGATCCAGGGGACCCAGAACTCCTCAATTTAATGTTTGCCAACCAATTTAAACGTATAACGCGAGTGAAATTAAAGATTTTTATCCTAAAAGTTGCTAACTCAGGCCCTCATGTAACCTTTTTATGAACCTAACGCAATAACCAGGGACGGATTTCACATATGCAAGTCAAGTCAACTCAAGTTTATTTTACCAAACGCTAAAAGTACACAGGAAGGAATCAGTGAAAAGACCATGCGGTCATGTAAGTCAACTGCACCTACAGCAATACTTAATAGTAACAGACGCAACCTTAAGCTTGTCAATAAATAATCATACAAAATAACACAAAGTAGGGTAAGCACTTGAATAGCAGTGCCATGGGCAGTAGCGTAGCCAGGGGGGTGGGGGGGGCTATAGACTCCCCCCTCCCCCTATTGGCCTGTCAACCAAAATGCAGAATAAGAAAAATACCACGTTTTTAGCTCTTTTGAGACCGTTTTTTGCGCTGGAATTGACAAAAAGTGATTTAAAGTATCTTTTGAAACATATATTCAGAGGGGGCTAATTGTCAAAAATTAAAGTCGCAAATCAATGAAAACCGTAAAAAATGCCCGAAAATAACACAAAGTAGGGTAAGCACTTGAATAGCAGTGCCATGGGCAGTAGCGTAGCCAGGGGGGTGGGGGGGGCTATAGACTCCCCCCTCCCCCTATTGGCCTGTCAACCAAAATGCAGAATAAGAAAAATACCACGTTTTTAGCTCTTTTGAGACCGTTTTTTGCGCTGGAATTGACAAAAAGTGATTTAAAGTATCTTTTGAAACATATATTCAGAGGGGGCTAATTGTCAAAAATTAAAGTCGCAAATCAATGAAAACCGTAAAAAATGCCCGAAAATAAACAACCAAATTTCATCGCTAATGTAAAAACGCTAAACATAGGTTTTATCAACAAATATATTATAAACTCAGAAATAAGGGGAGGGGGGCTATTCAGTGTTAGTTAATTACCAATTACTTCTCTCAAATATCTTTCCATTAACACCCCCCAATTATTATTCTTGATAAAATATAGACGAAATGGATTACTCCGTGTGAGTTTTATTGAAAAACAGGATTTTATGATTTACCAGCATGTAAATAAGAGAACTGCAATGTTACTATTTGCCACTTCCCATATAGCCCATTAATGCAACCAGTTGAATCATGTTGCGCTGCCAATTTCTATGCCACGTTTTGAAAGCATTATCTTTTATTAAAATAGCTCTAAAGTTAAGTTATTTTTGCTAAAATTTGCAAAATTTTCGAGCGATGGGGGCTCCCAGACTGGTAGTAAAAGGTGATTGCTACTGCTAATTCACTTCTGAACTTAGAAATGAAACTACTTTGAGCTAATTACGCCTTTTTGTGCTACACTTTTTGGCTAAGTAAGCTGCCATCACATGCCTTTGCAAAATCGCCTATCCCCCGCAATGATAAACAGGTCAAAGGCACCAAACTCCTGGGTCTGATGACGTTATATTATTTTTTAAAAACGCGAAAGGTAATCCTGAGTAAATAATGGCTATTCAATTTCTTGAAACTGAGAACGTGTATCTAAACCGGGTTTTCAGCATTCGATAAGTAATATTTTTTAATAACATTTTAAGGGCGTTGCTTTGCGGACTTTAGATGGCCTTTGAAATGAAATATAATCAAATGAAAGAAGAGAAAAAAGTAGTTTCAAAGTGGATGCCATCTTCACGTCATATAAGCTTAGCTTAATAAGTTGTTAATTACGTCATTTAGAAACGATTTTCATTATTAAGCTTCTGAAATAGATAACTTGATATACGCATTTTTATTTTGAGAAATATTGCAAAGAAAGAGAACGTACAGATTTGAAAAAAAACTAAACAAAAAAATAACGATCTCTGATAACGATTAGCACCTAGCACACCACATGAGTTTTTCTTTTATAAGTTTATGACGTCACAATAGCTTCGATTTTCTGAGATACTGTTTTCATCGTTTTCATTATACTTGTATTATGATTGTTAGAGCATTCGGTTTGATTTACAGTGTCTATTTGTTTACGTTTTGCGATATATCTTCACCAAGTTTCGTTGTTACGAATAAAGGGTCGTTTAATCATGGTTTAAATACGGGTTCACTAGACTCTTTTATTTTTGTGTGGTTGTTTATTTTTTGCCTGCGATACACATCAAAACATATACACTTTTATAACTGCTTGTCAAACACTGAACAGATATAGAATACCGGTGAGCTATATTTTATTATAAGAACAATTTAATAAGAACAAGAAGCTCGTTTTCGCGTAAAATTTAAGAACAAATTAAGAACAACGACAGCCACAACATGACAAACACTAATTGATAACACGGGCCAGTACAGCCAGGGGTGCCGAAACCCGGGGGGGATACATCCCCCAAATAATTTGGCTGTATCCCCCCAACAGTTTCAGAATGGTCCACATCTGCATGCCCCCCAATAATTTGAATGGGTGTACATCGGAGCGTAAATTTGGGGAAAAGAAGTGTTCTATCTTTGATGAAGTCCTTTTTTTTTTTTTTTTTTGATCTTCACCTAAATTCGGCGAGAAAAAGTGTTCTGTTTTTGATGAAGACCTTTTTTTTTGGTCTTCACCTGAATTCGGCGAGAAAAAGTGTTCCATATTTGCATTTATTTCTTTAATCTTCACTAAATTTCCACACCTGAACAAAATTGTGGTCGAGGTTCATCCCCCCAAATGTTGAAAATAGGGCAAAATTGGGGTAAAATTGCAAATTATCCCTCCCAATGCTCAACAAATATCGGCACCACTGAGTACAGCGCATTTTGTGAATATCCTAATCAGCAGAAATAAATGAATAAAATGTTAAATTTTATGTTTAATTTTTAATGTTTAGTTTTGGCTTGCGATATACAGTAAATTATGAATCGAATTTTTATGTCAATTACAGCAATTTGCTGTTAGCTTTTGCATAATTTTGAATTACCTTTTGGTCATGCTTGTGTTGGCCTTTATTCATGTTGATTTTTTGTGAGTATGTGATCTTCAGTATTGGCCTAGCTTTACGCTGTTTATGCTTGCCGCTGGTGTATGAAATAATTAATAAGTAATACTAATAGTAATAAATGAACCACCCATAAATATAGAGCTCCTAGTCACGTTGTTGCGTCCTTGGATAAGACGCTTTACAAATGATTATCTCTGCTTGGTGGCTTCGACCAAGCACCAAATTCAGTGGTAAAGAATTTGAAGAAACTGACAAGAACATTTAGATCGCTGGAAACTCCTAAGCAGGTGCGGATTTCTCCTACCACGAAGTAGTCATTGCAATGAAAAGTGCGCAGATTGTTCATTATTTAGCGTCCGACGCTGTCCGGTGACAGGAGGATAAAAATGCGCTACAACAATTTAACAGTTCAAAAATGGTAGCTTTGCAATTGAATCCTGCTTGTACAGTAAGTGGTTTAACTTTGGTCTCTTTAGGAGTAGGGGCGGCTAGTAATGGAACCTGAAAAAGTTGCAGCATACCGTGCATCATCTGTTCGTTTTTCTTTTTTTATTAAAGTTGTAGTTTGCAGATTTTTAGAATTGCTGTGGCGACCAGTAAATAATTAATCACCTTTACCCCCCTCTCCGGCTCGACCGAAAAAATTAGAAAACTATTGGATTTTTATAACCATTTTAATATAAAAAAATTTTTGGAAACTCTTGAGAAAAGCTGTTCACTTTGCAGCTTTTGTAACGGATTAAAATTATACGCGGTGGACGTCACAGCTAGTCTTTCTTCACTCTCTGATGTGATAAATGGACAAAAATAAGCTGCGGCTCGCGCAGCTTTTTTGGCTTGTTGAGAAATGTAAAAATCAGAGGTGGAGTCCTTGAGGACGTCCTTGGCCTCGAGGACGTCCTCGAGGACACATTTTGTTTAATGTCCTTGGCCTTGGCTTCGAAAGTCAAGTCCTTGGCCTTGGCCTCGAAGCCTCAAGTCCTCGAAAATTGCCCTGTCCTCCGCTTGAGGACAACAGTAATTTTTGAATTCTAAAAATTTGTAGATCGCCTGCAAAAATTTTTGAAGACCTTTTTTTTAGAGATCGCCTGAAAAAAATTTTTGAAGACTTTTCTTTTTGGAGAACACTTACGCCTGTGTCCTTGGCTCTTGGCCTCGAGCATTCCTGTCTTTGGCCTCGAGAGGGTCTGTTCTCGGAAGGGCTGTCCTTGACCTTGGCCTCGAGCCTTTTTTCCTCGACTCTACCTCTGGTAAAATGTGTTCACTGGATCTGGCAAGTTTTGAACTATTGAACACATCACATCTTGTACTGTAGTATAGGATACTGCGGTTAGTGTACTGTAGAGTCGAGGAAGGATACACGCTAAACTAGAACGTGACATCGCAAGTGATAGGCCTACCCGGCGACTTCGCGACAGTATCCAAATTTGACTGAACTTCATTACGCTTTTAAATAGTGACACAATTGCGTTAAATGAATTTGTAAATATGTGGTCGGTGGTAGTCAGATGCAGTAGCGGCTCGTGCCTATTTGAAACAGGAGGGCTGCAAATATTTTTTTTCGTGATATTCTACAAAGCTTGTTTGCGTCTTTCGTACTAATCTACAAAATGAAACTATCTTTAGTAGGCTAATCTACAAAATGAAACTATTCTATGTTGCAAAGTTATTTCAATTATGTTTCATAGCACCTAAAAGTCTAAAACACAAGGCAAGTTCGAATATCAAGCCCGATGTCAATTTTAGCCCGAATCCGACTCAAAAATACCGGCCCGACTTACAATATGTTGTAGTGACGTAGTGTAGTTACACTTATTTTTTATAAGAACAGTTTTATACTAACCCGAGGTTCATTTTTGCTCAAAATTTAAATATAAATTAGGATCAATGCCATCCTTAGCACTAAAAATTAAAAACAAACTAAAAAGAAGAAATTTCAAATCTGAAAAAAATTTAAAATTTTGTGCCGATTCAAAACGATGAAATTTTAGTGATTTCCCAGTTTGCAAACAAAGTTGCGATGATTCCGACATTATAGAGTGCTAATTGCGCATTGTGAAGGCATTTGAGAAAACTTTTGGTTGTTGTTCAAATCGCACTTTTGCAATTTTACGATAAAATTTACTGGTTCTTGTAAAAAAAGTGTACTTGAAAATAAAGTTCTATAGACACTACCCCGAGTCTTAGAAGCACAATCAAACCTATGATTAATAGCCTAAGATATACTGTTTTGGAATCGACATTCGTCTTTTGTTCCTCGTCAGTATAGATAGGACCAGTCCTTAACTCTTTCTCTACGTAATTTTTCTCCATTGCCGTACGGAATTATTCAGAAGTTACATAGCAGACTTGAAACAAAAGTTTTTATTCACGGCTGTGAGGTAGCACTTACCTCACAGCCGTGAATAAAAACTGTACGGAATTAATTTCGCAAAAAATCACAAAAAAATAAATTTCAAGATTTCATGCCATATTGGCATGGATTAACGTTTTATCAATATAACATTACAAAAAACGGTCAAGCAAACACATACCATTCATTTTTGTTCAAAATTAGTACCTATTTTCTCATTCATTCGACTTGAGCCTAACCCAATAAAATGAGAGTACAGAACACTGGAAATAGTAATCGCCAATACAAATGCAAGAAAAAAGACTCGCTCTCATTTTGGTGAAAGAAAAAAGCGATAACCCAGACGCCAGTAGCATGGCTGAACGTACAAACGCCAGCAAAGGCTACGCCACTAAAGTGGCGCAACGTACAATTTCCACAAAGTTTGCGCCAATGTAGTGGCGAAACGTAACGAAAGAGTTAAATTGTAAAATTTTGCAAGGGGGGACGCTTTTTCAGCGTTGACCGAACCATACTGAAGAACAAGCACGTAGCCAGGATTTTTTGGGAGTGCGTTTCATAAACGAACTTGACCCAAATTTTCAAAAAAAAACAAAAAAAGTTCTTCTCGGATATCCGAATGCTTTTTCTAGCCGAAATCGGAAATTCAAACGGTTTTTCCGGCCGAAAACAGGTGATCTCCAAAAAAAAAGGTCTTCGCCGAAATTCGAAGGCTTTTTCTGGCCGAAATCCGAAGGCTTTTTCTGGCCGAAATCAGAAATTCAAACGTTTTTTCCGGCCGAAAACAGCAACTTTTTCCTCCCATAAACCAGCACTCAAATCTCGATGGGGGACGCCTAAATCTCGATGGGGGGACGCTCAATCTCGATGGGGGGACGCGTCCCCCCCGTCCCCCTACAATTTAAGTACTGGATAGGACTACAGGTATCAACATGAGCGTAGAAAGGCAAACTATTGCAAATTAACCAGATTATAACAGAATACAAAAAGTTTACAATATTTCATTAATCATAGGTTTGATTGTGCTTCTAAAACTCTGGATACTGTTTATAGCGTATCCTTAATTTCAAGTACATTGTTCTTAAAATAAAAAGTTCATTTGACGCTTTTTTATTGTGAATAATGGTCGATGACCCTTTCCTTGAAGCTACCAATGTTTTTTGAACATTTCTTTCTTAGCGGAAAGCCTTGACGACTTATAACGAAGGGCTACCATTTGAACTGTTGCAACAACCCTTGCCGCAAACAATGCTCTATTCGATCTCGTTTGTTAAGGAAAAAAGGTTTTTTGGGACTGCAGTTCAGTCGGCTGAATAGCTTGCGATAGAAAAAGAAAAAATGTCTCGATTGAGTTGACGTCACGAAGATATGTGAATTAAGCTGGCGAGCTGGACTGCAACTTTTGCAGTCTCCAGTCGGCACAAAGGTGTATTTAACGCGTGATACAAAATTGCTTCCTTGGCATAACGAAAGCAAAGCGTTCAATTGGCTCATCAAATGAGGCAATCGCATAAACTTTTCAAGAAAAATTCAATATAATAGTAAAACTATTTTCAATTTTTTGTTGCAATACCAATGACAGAAAACACATAATTATTTGGGGGGGGGCTGCAGTCCCGCAGTCTCCATAGACGAGCCGCCCCTGGTCAGATGAATAAATTAAATGCGCCTCTTTCCAATTTTTTTCACTAACTTTAACAGCTTCTGGTTATTTGTTTTCAATATTTAAATGTCTCCAAAAGTTGAAAATAATAACCAAGCAACGTCAATCGATAATTGTATAGCCAAAGCCATTTATATACCATCCTTGGTCTTATTAATATTGCAGATCAGTATTTCTTCGTGATTAAAAATACCTGTTGTAAGGATTAAACTACAGTAATTAGAGATGGCGCGGATAACAAAAAATGCATCTGCATGCTGCGCTGCATCCACAAACCTTGTCCGCATGCTGCACCGCACCACATCCAAACACAACTAAGTTCACGCTGCACCGCGCCGCACCGCAAGTTAAACATCCTTTAAATTTGGTTTCACGTCTTTTCGGTGCGAACATTTTGGCGCCACCTATTTCGTTGCCATACGTTTTCTGCACAGATTGTTTTGACGCCAATTCGGTGCTCTTTGACAGTCACTTATTTAGGGTTTGGGTTAGGGTTTGGGTTAGTGTTAGTAAAAAGCACAGAATATTGGCGCCGAAAAGGGCAAATGGTTGCGCCGAAAAGTCGTGGACCCTTTAAATTTCCACTAACATTAGAAAAAAATTAGCTCTCTAGCATACGACATATAAAAAGATTGATTTTAGGGGTATCATTTTGGAGAGTTTCAAAAGGGTCGCTCTCTCAAACCATGTCAAAATATTTGTTTTTTTAACATCTGCCGATATAAAAAAAGTAATGCCCTAGCTTGAGCCGTTCAAAAAATTAATTTCTGGGGAGTCCATTTGGGTTCCCCTGGGGGGAGTGGTACTTCCATACTATGTCAAACTATTTGTTGCTTAAATATCTACCAATATAAACAAAAAACTATCACCCTAGCTTGAACAATTAAAAAAATTAGTTCTTTAGGGCCCCATTTTGGGGGGTCCTGGGGAGAAGCCTCAAAAAATTTCAGGAGACAAAATTGCATTTGCAGCTCAACAAATTTACACAAAAATTAGATATTGATGTTGTGTAGTTAAGGAGAAGAAGAGTGCACAAAATTTAGAAAGCAAAAAATGAAAAAAGAAAAAAAACTTAATGCGGCTGAAAGTGTAGGTAGGGATGAAAGAGTATCTTACGACATATAACCAAGTGAAATATTTTTTGCCGTACTTCAGCCGTTTTTGAATAAGACCGTTTTTTACAACAAACTTTTGAAGTAGTTTTCGGGTCCTAAACCTGAAGTTATGGGACTCATTGCCTTGAAATTTGGCACACATAAATAACTTATGAATCTCAAACTACTGTCAAAATTTCATGCAGCTAGACCAAACCATTATCGAGTTATAAGTAAAAGTCAGAAATTTTGCACTCGTTAACTTTGAAAATGGCCGAGTAAAAACTAAAAAAAATGCGACGGGAGATCAGTCGTTTCAATTATAGGCCTTCAGCCTTCAGGTTTAGTCTGCCATGTGTATGCTTTCTATCAGTTTTTTTGCACCACGTTTTGGCAATCAAAAACAATCTACCAGATGATTCCATGCAACTACCAGAGGTGGAGTCTAAGACATAAGACTCGAGGCCAAGGCCAAGGACACAAAAAAAATCCGAGGCCAAGGCCAAGACAGCCTTTTCGAGGACAGACACTCTCGAGGCCAAGGACAGGAATGCTCGAGGCCAAGGCCAAGGACCAAGGACACAAGCGCAAATGCTCTCCAACAAAAAAAAAAAGGTCTTGACAAAAATTTTTCAGCCGATCTCAAAAAAAAAAAAGGTCTTCACAAAAATTTTTCAAGCGATCTTCACAAAAAAACGTTTTCCAAAAACTTTTTCAAGCGCTCCACAAAATTTTAACAATTCAAAAAATACTGCTGTCCTCAAGCCGAGGACAGGCCAATTTTCGAAGACTTGAGGCCTCGAGGCCAAGGCCAAGGATTTGACCTTCGAGGCCAAGGACTTCAAAATGTGTCCTCGAGGCCAAGGACGTTCTCGAGGACTCCACCTCTGGCAACTACTCTACTAATCCTGAACCAGTAGCTCAAATAATGAAATATAAGGTATCACGTGCTCTGCATGCTGTCACAATAAGCTACTACACTTGTATGAAACTACCCTATGTCCATTTGTTATACCTTTGCCGTTTGAATGTGTGTTTGATTGTGGAATAAATTTTGCTACAACGTAGGCTATTCTGTCATTGGAAATTTGTGTAGCCTAGTCTTCGTACTCTACTACATAGGTCTACCAAATCTGAGATAGGCTACAGACATAGTACAGAAAGCCTAATTTTTGATGCCATGACCTGTTGACGAATAGGCTACACTGAACTAACTCTGTCACTCTGAAATGCAAGCGCATGTGTAGTAGAAACTGTTGTCTAGCCTTGGGTTTGTACCAATACCATAGGCCTACTGCGTACAGAGTGGGTGTGTCGCTAGGCTTTGTTTTGTGCCTCTACTCTGATGATTGTTTCTCACAAACCTGTTTCTTCTACATTTGTCTGCCTTTGTTTCATCTTCTCACCAAACGTCTTGAACGTTTCCTAGGCTACCAAAACCAAAATCTTTTTGTTGGTGTCAAAAAACACGTTCAGCCGATCAAAACCAAGTTTCTTGTAGCCAAAATAGCCGATTCTAGGATGCTCCGAATTCTGAAAAAATAAACTCAAACCGAAGGCACCTTTCACTGTTTTGGTAGCATGCATTGTCTTCAATTCATATAATAGTTACATCCAGACTGACCATAACCATTGTTGTTCATGAAGAGAAAATTACTTGCAATAATTATTAAAAAAATGTAAAAAAATTATTGTACGCGACGCTGCGCGGACGCTGTGACGTAATGCAGATTTTAGTTGCAACGCTGTGCGGCGCGATGCACCAACAACAGCGCGCGGCCGCGTACGCTGCGCTGCTGCCATCTCTAACAGTAATGTACTTATTATGTTTCGGCAATTTTTGATTAATTCGATCATATAAAGTTTTTACACCGGCATTTTTGTGTTTTTAAAGAATTCCCATCATTAAACCAGCGACTAAACCTGCCAGGCAGCTACGAGCGATGTTATGTTAAACCATGGTTAAACCCAAATTGAAACAAAGAATTAATGTTTAAGGAGAAATAATGTCTATCCATAAGGTTTTAAAACATGTCTTCAGTCGCGCGCCGGTAACGACGGCCAAATCTTGAATCGAAGTTTCGACGTCAGTGATACCAATCTAAAACAGTTTTTCTTGTCCGTGCCCGGGCCTCGGCGTGCCGCTTTTGCATTTGAGACATTACAATAGATGAAGCATAAATTTTCAATAATTACAAAGGTGACTGCGACGTAGCCTCTTGTTGACCTAAAAAGCTCATTTTTGGTAATACGTTCAGTTGCACTGTTTCATCATAGTCTAGTTTCATAGTAGTTTTATTCCAAGGAGTTGTACGGAGTTTGGTCTTCGCAATTACGCAATTGTTGTAATTCTACTCACGGATCTCACTAAGTCACGCATGTTGTAGGGTACCGATGCACCTGACAAGTGGTGCAGTAGTAACATAGTTGTAGTACCACGCTGGTCGTAGTACAGTAAAGCAGCTGATATTTTTAGCTTTGAACAGTTGTTGAACACTGCTAACAACGTAGATTTTTAAACATGGAACAATGCTAACAACGTAGTATTTTTCTTATTCTGCATTTTGGTCGGCATGCCAATGTATTCACCCCGCGCCCCCTGGCTACGCTATTGTATTCACGCTTGATGTGATGAGTATTCATTGCGTAAGTCGTCTCTTACAATTTTTTCTTAGCGATTTTGCTGTAGTTTCGCCGGTGCATGAATACTGGTAATGCATTATTTTGCCATTGCAAGAAAACGTCAATTTTTCAAATCGGCCAGCAAACTGCAAACGCTAAGTCCCTGCAGTGGTAGTAGCGAGTAAGACCAACAGTTAAACACTCAATTAAGAAAAAAGATTGGTTGTTTATCCAATTTATTTGCAAGTATTTTTACAACGTTTCAAGTTTTTAATGATACGTTCTTAAAATCCGTACTAAAAAATAAAAAAAAAACTAAAGTACCGGTACGGTACCGCGGTACTTTGGTATTTTTTGGCGGTACCGGTACCACAAAAGTACCGACGGTACCGGTACCAAAAAAGTACCGCGGTACTGCCCACCTATGAGTTGTTCCAATTTTCAAAAAAGGCGAAAAGGAGTTATGCAGTAATTATCGCCCTATTTCTATTTTAGATCCTTTTGCCAAACTTTTTGAAAAGTGTCTGCTTGATCAACTAAACAATTATTTTGTGAGCAATAATTTGATTAGTCCAAACCAGTATGGTTATAAGAAAAATTGCTTAACAAATGAAGCTGTTTTAGATATTTACAATAGGCTACTTGACAATATGGATAAAAAGCTCATTACATGTTCTATTTTCTTAGATTTAAGAAAAGCATATGATACCATCAATCACACAATACTGATCAAGAAACTAGAAAAGAATGGAATTAGAGGATTACCATTACAGTTACTAGCAAGTTACCTAACTGACCGTCAACAGTATACATTTGTAAATCAATATAAATCCAAGTCAAGAGATGTTATTTGCGGTATTCCTCAGGGATCAACTCTAGGTCCGTTGTTATTTAATATTTATATCAATGATCTACCACTTGCCTCCAATTCCACAATTCATCTTTTTGCAGATGATACAAACCTTACTCTCTCCCATTCTAATGTTTCAACACTGCAACAAAATATTAATGATGAATTAGTCAATGTAAGCAATTGGTTCAAGGTGAATAAATTATCAATTAACTTTAACAAAACTGAGTTTATGGCAGTGACAACAAAACGAAATAAACCTGAATTCAAAGTATCAATAGATAATAATCCAATCAAGCAATCACATCACATAAAGTATCTAGGTGTTCTCATAGACGACAATCTAAACTGGAAACAACAAATCAAGGAACAATGTTCAAAGGTGGCAAGGGGATCTTGGGCCCTTAATCAATTAAAACACTTTGTAGATGAGCAAACCTTAAGATCTGTTTACCACTGCCTCATATACTCTCATCTACAATACTGCATAAGTAGTTGGGGGACTGCTTCAAAATCAACATTAGCACCTCTCTTTATTCTGCAAAAAAGAAGCATCAGATTGTGAACTGGAAGTGGATATCGTGAGCATACTAATCCTTTGTTCTATCGAGCTAAATGCTTAAAACTCAAGGATATTTACTCTCTGGAAACTGCAAAGCTAATGCGCAAAATTCACAATAATGTATTATCTTTTGCAAATTCAGATTAGTTTAACCTAATTAAAAACTGCTGTACACATAAGACAAGATTGAGCCACAAAAACAATTTCTTTCTTCCAAGAACTAGAACAAGATTAGGGCAAAAGTCTCTATCATTCGCAGGAATTAAAGTTTGGAATGAAATTCCAAGCACTATGAAAGAAGTTTCATTCTACAGATTTAAAAAAGCTGTTAAAGCTCATTTTTTATCAAACTATGAAACCGATAAAAGCTAGAAAAACAGCTTTCTATCAGCAATGCAGTAGTAATTACAGGAATCATAGTTGCATATTTATGCTTGAGTTCAACAATAACCTATTCTATTGCTTGATTAGCATGAGTTTGATACATTCATCTATCACACATTTATTACAATACGTCATCTCTCATTTTGATGTGCCCTTGAATTATTAGTAATTTTGCAATAACTGACTGAGATTGATATATACTGGTATTGGAAATTGTACCAGTACTAATGACATATTGGCAAACAATACAAAACAAAGCAAGGAGGTTTTTTTTCACTCCAATTGCCCACTTTAAATTCTATAAAACATAAATAAGCATTATGAACTTTATTAATTTTATTTCTATCCAATCTGTAGTTACAGCATTTTTATTTTTTAGTATGCTTAGAGTTAGAACAATTCTAATGTTGTCTTGCATTTTCTTTTCATGGTGACTGTAAGTTTTGTGTATACACTGTACAAAATGTACATATCTTTGCAACACTTTGTTTTAATTTTGCGTAAAATTTTTTGTCATAGAAAGTAGCAGACTGAGAAAATCTAAAAGTTGTTTTTTTTTAACCTTAACTTGGTGAGGTGGCAGTAGACTTAGATGACCTTTCGGTCCTTCGCTGTCTCCTCACCAAGTGACTAAATATCGCTTTGACTCTGCAAGTTTGTGTGTGTGGTTGTAAAGGAATTGCATATTTTGATGCTTTGGTGATAGACCTAGAGGAAGTTGCAGTTTTTTTCTTGTGATATGACGTCACTTGGTAAATAAATAAATATGATGATGATGATGATGACTGAGCTTTTTGTTCATACAATAGTTCGTGACTGCTAGGTTTTAGGTGACATAAATCGATATGTCAATTGCGGATAAAAGCACTGTAAAGATAATTTAGTGGAAGACGAAGAGGCATTCGCGCAGACATTTTGAAATAAAGCGTAAAAAAACTCAACCTAAGCCCTAACCCAAAGCCTAACCTAAACCTTAACCCAAACTTATAAGTGTAATAATCAAAATAAAAATTTCCGAAAACTAGTGACGTCACTGAAATCTTTGTTTGTTTAACCACGCGTGTTCCATTCGCCAAGTCACTTCGTAATTAATTAGGCCTTTAGCAGTTTAGGACTGTAGGTAGGAAGAGACTAGGCTAGGCCTAGGCTACTGAATTTCACCGGAAATTTTTATCTTGGCCTAGTTTTTCATTGATTCTAACCCAAACGCAAATTCTAACTCTAAAACTAACCCCAAACCCTGACTCAAACCCGAATCTTGCAAATGTAAAAAGAGTGGATGCAGGATAAATATTTCTCGTTTTCGTTTCTTTTACAATACCCTTGGCCTATTCTCTTCAACTTGAATATTTTTGGTGAAATAATAACTACTGGTAGTGGTAGGTTACCCTAATTATATAAGCCCTAATTATATAAAATAAAGACAATTTATGTGCTTACTTTTGTACTGCTGTTCAGAGTTGTACAGCTGAGAGTGTATAGGATTATACAGGCTACTGTGTATAGTGCACATACAGGCTACTGCGTACAGTACACATTTATACACAGGCTACTGTGTACCGGTACAGTACACTATTTATACAGGCTAGGCTACTGTGTACAGTACACACTACCAGACTAAAGTCTGACAGTAAGCTGGTTGTGTCGGTAGGTACGGTACCAGTAAGTTCTCTCTCCTCTCATACTTAATTGAAGGAAAAAGCTTAGCGCACGTTCCGTGCTTGCAGACATTTTGTAATAAAGCCTAAAAAAACTAACCCTAAGCCCGAACCTTAACCCTAATCATTCATTCATTCATGTTTATTCATGTCCATACACAACAGCAAAAAGTAAAAGATAAAACTTATCGCACGTTGGAATATGGTACATAGGATGACCACAATAGAGCCAAAGTGATCGCCTAGTTGCAGACACCCTTACTCTCTTTAGCCTACTTGTCTTTCCAGTCCAAAAAAGCAGCAAGGTCGGAGAAAGCAATATCGCACATCATAAGTTACTGTATGTATACTTTATACAGTTTATACAGAGAATTATAACAAATACAATTTTTGAGGACCGATATTTTTGATCAATTAACAATCAATTTATGTCAAAAAAAATTTTTTTTTACAAAATCAACTCATTAGATTAGATGATGTAGATTGGTACAAGGATTGAGCTATAATTCGCAACAAGGTAGCATTTGATAGTTTTTTTGAATCTGTAGTAAGAGAAATCCTTCCATTCTGGGTGTAAGTTGTTCCAAATTTGTGCACCACTAAAAGGCAGTGCTTTTTTAGCAGTATTGGAATGAATTGAATATAACTGGTAATTTTTGCGACTAGCATTTCTAGTGTTATAATTATGCACAGAGTTTACAGGTTTAAAATATTGGTTAAATAGTTTTGGGAGCTTGTTGTTGTGATATAAATACATGAATTTGGCCATCTCTAAGTGATATATATCTTTGACTTTAAGTACGTTCAGTTTATGATATAAGGAATTGCTTGCACAATGATCACTTTTCTTTACACGGCTTATGATTCTTATGAGTCTATTTTGCAAGACTTGTAGGGGATGTAGCATAGAATTATTTGTAGATCCCCATGTTAAAATTCCATATATTAAGTGAGGGTACACTAAGCTGTGGTATAGCAGTAATAAATACTTTTGAGTGATATTCTGACAAAGATTATAAAATAAACCACAACATTGAGACAATTTTTTGCAGAGATGTTGAATGTGGGCATCCCATTTTAACTTCTCATCCAGATAAACACCCAGATATTTTGCTTCAGCAGTTCGGTGAAAGTTTTGTCCGTTTATAGATAAAGAAAATTTTTTCCCACATTCTTTTTGAGGAGAAAAAAGCATAAATATAATTAGTTTTTGTGTGATTGAGTGTTAATTTATTAAGCAATAACCATTTCTCAATTTTGTTTATTTCATCATTTGCTGTTTTTTCCAGTTTTTTAAGATCATTACTCGTCATTATTAGAATGGTATCATCAGCAAAGAGTCAAACATGAAAATTTGTGATGGCAGGAAGGTCATTTACATATAGTGAGAATAGGGTTGGGCCCAAGCAAGATCCCTGTGGGACACCACATTTAACTTGCATTTTATCTGATTTATACCCATTAACATATACAAATTGTGTTCTATTTGTCAAATAGCTTTGAAACATTTCCAGTACATTACCTCTGATACCATATTTTTCCAATTTTTGTTACAATATATGGTGGTTTACGGTGTTGAATGCCTTTTTAAAATCTAATAAAATTACACATGTGTGCAGTTTATTATCTAGATTGTTGCTAATTTGTGAGTACACATCTGTCACTACGGGGGTGGTTGAATGTTGCTTACGAAAACCAAACTGATGTTCAGATAGATTAGTATTATCTTCTAAAAAACTTATTAGTCTTTTTGAAATCAAGCTTTCGAAGATTTTACTAGTATATAGGTGATGATAGGGAGATTGGTCTATAATTAATTATTAGTCTAGTAATGTTTACCCGATTTGTAAATGGGAATTACTTTTGCTTGTTTAAGGGGTGTAGGAAAAAAGCCATTTTCTACACATTTGTTAAATAAGTTGCAGAGAAATTTGGAAATGCATTCATTGGCTTTTTTGTAAAATGTGATAGGAATATTTTCAGGGCCTGCTGCTTTTTTCAGATTTAGCTTATTAATTTCTTGGTAGACTTCTAAGGGTATATTATAATTGGTTGAAAAAACAGTGATTTTTTATTGGATAACATATTATTTGGTGTCGATATATCGTTGTCAATTTTTGAACTTAAATTTAGTCCTACATTTACAAAATAATCATTTAAAACATTATAAATTTCTGAAGTTGGTACAAAGTTATTATTTTTGTCTAAAAGTTTTGATATGCTGTGTTGTTGCTTAATATTTCTTTCTAGTAGTTCATTCATTACTGCCCATTGTTTTTTCAAATTTTGCTAGTGCCTAATCAGTTGTGAAGTGTAGTATTGCTCTTTTGCTTACCTTTTTGCTGTGGTTAGTTTGTTCAGGTATTTTTTATAATAGGAGAATAAATCTGGTTTATTTTTTTGATAGCATTTTGCATACATTTTATTTTTTTGTTGAAATTGACTTCATAATCCCCTTTGTCATCCAGGGTTTTTTTTCTTTGAACGCCTTTCTTTTTACTGAGTTGTTTTAGAGGTGCATGGGTGTTTACTATTTCTGAGAATTTGCTAATAAATTGAGCACACGTTTCATCTATCTGAGCAGTAATATTTTGTTTCATAGAGCTTAAGTCATTTGATAATTTCTCAACTAAGTCATTTACATCATCCAGAAAGTTCTGCTTATTAAACTTGGATGTATCTCTATACAATTTTTGATTATAATTCATCCGATCAGGAGTGAAATTTGACTATGATATTTGATTAAAAATGGTCTAGTAAGGTAGCAGAATGAGAGGTTATTGTAGTTGGCTTATCGATCAGGCAAAAGCAATCCTCTGCATATACTTGATCTACATATGTGTTGATAGTCGAGTTTTTCTTGAGAATATCAACATTGAAGTCACCACAAATAATATATTCCTTTTTTTCTTGAGCAAGATTATTTAGGGTATGAATAAACTGACTTTGAAAATCTAGAATTGAGCTAGACGGATGTCTATGAAATACTCCAATTACCAAATTTTTGTGTTTTTTTATTTTTTACATTAATTTCAATAAACAGGGATTCATAATGAGTTGTTGCTACAGAAAGTTTTTCAATTTTATTGAACATCAGAGAATTTGAAATGTATAGTGCTACTCCTCCTGCTTTAGCGAGGGAGTTGCAGTTTATTAGATCATAGTCTTTTAATTGTGTTCTTGCAATATTGTTATCATTCAGTTTTGTTTCTGTAATAGCTATTATATTAGGCTTTTTTAGATTTATTAATAGCTCTTCAATGTTCTTTTTGTTTTAGGAAGTGACCTTACATTGAAGTGTATAATATCAAGTGTAGAAGAAAGACTCTTTGAATAATTTTTTGAAAGCCATTCTACACTTTTGTATTTGCAATTTGGGCTAAGAGTTTGGTCGGGCCAATCAATTTGAGTTTCATTAGCTTTATTTAGTAATTTTGTAATGTGATTTGGTACTTGCATTAAGCTCTCAAATTCTATGTTGTCAATAGACTGAAATGGAAAGATTTCTCTTCGGCAATTTTTGCAATAGTAAAAAGTTTTACAGGCATACTTTGCAGTTTGGTTTTTACTCAAGTTTGTACAAGATATGCAACTCTTCATTTTGCAGATTACACAGCTAATTGGAACAACTGACGCTCGCGTCGCGTGTTCCTCTGTTTTTACTTGGCCATTTTCCAACTAACGAGTGCGAAATTTCAAACTTTTGCTTATAACTCGAGAACGATTGGGTCTAGCTACTTGAAATTTTGACAGCAGTTTGAGATTAATGAGTTGTATGTTTGTACATAATTTCGAGGCAATAGTTCACATGACTTAGGTTTTAGGACTCGAAAACCGCCCTGCAAATTTGGCGTAAAAAGCGGTCTCAGTCAAAAACGGCTTAAGTATGGCAAAAAATATTTCATATGGTTATATTGAAAAACTAATACATAAACGAATGTCAAACTTTTTTCAGAAACATTCTGTCTTGGTTACATCACAATATGGATTTCAGAATAACATGTCAACATCTCATGCTATTATGGACGTGTTGACCTCTACTTATGATCACATTGATAATAACATGTATACTGGCTTGATATTATTAGATTTTAAGAAAGCTTTTGATACTGTCTGTCACATCACATTATTGAAAAAGCTTGAGCACTATAGAATCCGTGGCGTAGCACATAAACTATTGCACTCGTATTTGTCTGACAGACATCAGTACATAACTTCTTATGACATATGTTCTGAAAAAGTTCTCAATCGCTTTGGAGTACCTCAAGGGAGTAACTTAGGGCCATTGTTGTTTTTAATATATATAAATGATATTCCAAATGCATTAACTTCACCACCGCGATTATTTGCTGATGACACGTGCTTAGTAATCCACGCTGCAAATCCACGAACTCTACAAGAAAAAATAAATATTGAATTACTAAATGTTCATAAGTGGACAAAAGCGAACAAAATTACCCTTAATCCAAAAAAATCTTCCGCCTTGATAATTCCTCCTAAAACAACTCTTCCAGTTCCTGCAATTGATTTGATTTTCGACAACAATGTGATTACTATTAGTGATTCCGCAAAATACCTGGGCATTACAATCGATGCAAGATTAAAGTTTGACTAACAAATCAATTCAATATCAAATAAAATAGCGAGGTCCATAGGTGTTTTGTCTAAACTAAAGCATGTCTTACCTCTCACTGCCTTACGAAATTTATACTATAGCATGATTCACCCACATTTACTCTATGGCATCTCAATTTGGGGAAACACGTCCGACAGATCCTTACAGCAATTGATAACCTTACAAAATAAAGCTGTCAAAATAATTTCCGGTGGACAGTGGCGAGACCACGTTACACCTTATTACGAACAATCAAAAATATTAAAATTAAAAGATTTATATACATACGAGGTAGCAAAAATGATGCATAAACACTCACGCAAACAATTACCTAGCAGTTTCAACTCATACTTTGCTACCGTGAATGCGAAACACACACGAACTACGAGATTAGCTTCGTCTGATTTTAATTTGTTTCTCCCTAGATAGAACCAAAAAATTGCAGAGAAACTTCAAATATCAAGGAGTCAAAATCTGGAACTCGCTATCAGAAGAATTAAAAATTTTATCGTTCAATCAATTCAAAGTAAAATATAAACAAAAATTATTGTCAAAATATAAATGATAAATTGCATAATATTATTTTTGAACAAAAACTAAGCCAGAGGAAACATATTGCAATATTTTTTAAACAGTCAGTACGCCTTGAAATCTATGAATGCTAATATATAGGTGGCTGCTCGACTCGATGACCGTGAGGTCCTTTCGCAGCCTCCTGTTGCGATTCAAGTGACTGCTTTTTGAATAATATATTGCCTTGCTTACTTGTTTATTTGTGCCTTAATTGAATTTGTCTTGAATTGTAAATAAATGTTATGTTATATATGTCTCAATATACCCTTTCATCCTAACCAACCCACTTTTGGCCGCGATGAGGTTCATTTCTTTTTTTTTTTCTTTTTTTCTTCCTTAATTTTGTACGCTCTTCCTCTCCTAAACCGCAACACATCAAAATCTATTTTTTGTGCAAAGTTGTTGAGCTGCAAATGCAATTTTTTCTCTCGAAATTTTTTGGGGCAACTCCACTGGAAACCCTCCCAAAATGGGGCCCCAAAAAATCAGGTTTTTGAACGGCTCAAGCTAGGGTGCTAGTTTTTTTTGATATCAGTAGATATTTAACTGACAAATATTTTGACATAGTTTGGGGGTGCCACCCCCCGGGGACCCCCTCAAATGGACCCCCCAAAAATCAATTTTTTGAATAGCTCAACTTGGGTGCCATTCTGGTGCCAGTCTGTTTTGATATCAGCAGATATTTAACGAACAAATATTTTGACATAGTTTGGGGGTGCCGCCCAGGGACCCCCCAAATGTACCCCCAAAAATCAATTTTTGAACGGCTCAAGCTAGTGTGCCTGTGTTTTATGATATCAGGAGTTATTTAACTGGCAAATATTTTGACTCCATTTTTCTGGAGGTTCCTGGTTCCATAATCAGATATTTTTAAATAATTGCTGATTTTACGGTAGACAAAAAGTACTTTTGAGCGTCACAGCATTAGCTATGCGTCAGTCGTTCACTGGGTTTGCTGGCAAACTCCCATCTAGTTGTTTTACGGTTTCTCTTTAAAGGTTTTTGGCAATGACAGCACTGCTTACACAGAATGCTGTGTTGACTATCTACACTTTTTTCATCACAGACTTTTGGCATAGTCAATTACAAAAATAGTTTGTCTACAACACACAATACTACCTGGCTAATGCAGGTTTAATATCTACTTGAACAGTATCAAAGATCAGGCAAAATATCAAGTCTGTTTGTCACCTCAGACGAAACTCCGCCCTTTCCAATAGCCAGTTTAGCAAATAACATTTTGAAATTAGATTTTATGCTATTTTAAGAATGTTCAAATTACAGTATGTTCAGGGATAATTAACATGTATCCAGTTTGTTATATTCAAGAATAATAAAATTTTGGTTACCGTCAGGATGCAAGGAAGTATTGCTTTTTGTTCTTGGGATTTGGATGAATCAGCTTTGCAATAGATGATCTATATTGTTTTTAAGTTTGAAACGGTTTTGATATCAGAAGGTAAAGTTCTTTTTGGAATTGAATTTGTTCTTTGGATGAAGCAGTACACAGTAAATTGTTCCATTTGTCCATACATTTTCCTGTCCTAACAGAGTTCTTGCTTCATTGAGTAGGGGTACTCTTTTTTTGGTCAGTGATTCTGTTATGGCCTGTCCAGATTTTGGAAATAGTCTTTTTCTTGCAAATATTGCATTTCTATCAGATCTCTTGATAAATTTTATAATAATTGGTATTCTACCATTGCTTGATTTAGGCAGTGGATGTGCAATATCTATTCTTATTTCCCCAAAGCGCAGTTCTTTTGTTTTTTCCCTAATCTGCAGCACCAAAGCTAGCAAACTAGCCTTAAACCAAAACGCAAATTCCGATTAAGAGTTGAAACTGCTGTATCTTCTGAGCAGATACCACAAAAAAGATTTCTGCAATTGCATTTAACTATTAAAAAATATTTAATTCATTTTGTGCAATTTCAGATCTACTGCAAATGGTACCAGCAAACTTTTGAACAGCCGCGATTAACTTTGATATATTTTCCGTTCCAGATTACCTACAACTGCAGCAGATATACGGTTGGATTCAGCAAAGCTCCCGCTATCACCTTGTGGTGACAAAAAAATAATAATATAATCACTAAAAAATAATAATATAATCACTAGAGGCAGAAAAGAGCAGAATGCGCATTACGATCTTGAGGTTGTGCAATACTGAAAACTTCGTATGACTAGATGTTTCTGAGAATAATGAAGATTGTGAATTTGTGATGACTCACTCGAAAGCGGTGAAAAGTGATAACTTGTTCTGAGTAACCAAGACAGTTCTAAGTTTAGGACTAGAGCTACTTTAAATCATAATAAATGCGATGAATGCAACGGTAAAAATATGTTTGACACAGTGATATCGATCGTCTTGCTTTAAAGCGAAAATTGTAAGCATACCTGCATATCCTATGCTTATCTTAGCTAAATGCAAGAAATGGCTGGGCATATGAGCAAGCACAGTGTCTTAAGCATGTCCGTTGCAACTAATCATTTATTTACAATAATCCAGAGCGTCTCAGCCTGTGTAGATTTGACTCGATAGGAGATTGAAACTTTTAATGGTTTTGAAAGTGTTGTTGCAAGGACTCAAACAGTGATAGCTTTGTGTAGTCAAAGAAACAAAGTTTAAGCAGCATAAAGCTCCAATTCCGCAACCCTCACGGAAAAGCGGGCAATGAAGAAAGAAAGAAGAAAAAGAAGAAATTTTATCACGTGTTGCGAAATAAACGATTGCAAAATAAATAAATCACGCATTGCAAAATAAATTTTATCAAGCGTCCTCGATAAGTAAGCCCAGGCTACTATTTTATTATAATTTTGTCATAAGTTTAATTATTAGTCATAGACAGCAGATTCAGATCTTATAAGTTTAAACAAAACATAATAAAAACAAATGCTATCTAGAGAAGTAATCACAACTGTCAATCATATTTAATGAAGTCATCATTTACGTGCATCACGCTAGCACCTAACATGTGAAAAATCAGTAATCGCTTATTGGCAAGTTCAAAAAAATAATGCAAATTATCAAAAAACCATACTATTTAGAAAAAACAAAAATGACGTCATTGATGATGTCATAGATGTCATCATCATATTCTACACTTTGTTCCTATCAGATCTACATTGAAGATCGGTAAAAGAATACCGCAATAGACATTTTAAGACAAAGAGATTATCAAAAAACACAATCTTTTAATTAAATCGGCAGTTGATGCGCATTACTGATTGCGCAGTTATGCAATGATCTTTTTCGCTTAATGCGTAGCATTTTTTCCTCAATTCGTTACGCCTACATTTTCCGCCCGATTTTACCGAAAATTTTCATGAAGAACCTTCAAGAGGTTTGCTGCTAACCTTGCAAAAATCTTTTAAAAATTTGCAGTAATAAAGTAGTTAGAGCGAGAACAACAAAAAACGCCTGCGCATTAGGGAAAAAGATATACCGTACACTGCTGGTTGTTAATCCTAAATTTAATTTACTGTTGATGATGTTAATGATAAATTCCACAAAGTCATTGTAGTTGTAATGTGCATTAGGAAAATTGTTGAGGCCATGTAGTATCAAACAATTTCTTCTCCCGTCCTGTTCTAAGTTGTCAATTTCTGAATCATGTTTCGCAGTAGTTGCTTCAAGTTTGAAAATAGTTGCAGATATTAAGCTAAATTTTATATATAGCTCCTCAATTTTTTGTCCCATTCTGATAATCTCTGCAGGAATAAAATTTGCATCAACATCTGCAACAGCGTTTGGAGATTGCAGTAGCACAGGCAGGGTAGTAGTACCATTTTCATTAGAAGCTTCTGGTTTAAGAACATTGGGTTTTGCTGATTGATTTTTTATATAGCTTTCTTCAATTTGTCTTTGGGATTGTTTTATTGCTTTTAACTCATTTCCAAGGGTCTTCGGGGTGTTTTGCAACATTTCAATTTCCATTATGAAGTACTTTGCAATGTCTCAGCATATAATAATAGTAACTAATTTGTTTTAGCTAAACTAGCCTAATAGTAGGGCCTAATATACCATATCCCTTCAAGTAGAATCCTAACTCTAAGCCGAACCTAAACCCTTACCCAAACCTATAACTGTAATAGGCTAATTAAAATAAAAATTTCCAAAAAAGAGTGACATCACCGGAATCTTTGTTTGTTTAACCGCGCACATTCCGTGCACCAAGTTACTTCATTAATTAGAGGCTACAAAGCTGAAGTTAACTAGGCTAACACAGCACACTGCTTCTGTACTTCAGACTCAGCACGCGGTACTGGTGTATAAGCTTCCATATACCATAGCCTACTGTAGCCTATTGTATCTAGTGCTGAGTAACTAAATATGTCGTACAGTAGGCCTACTCATACTGTACACACAGTGCAAAGCAAATGGTACTGAGTAGTGGAGTCTGGCCAACATGCTTTGTTTTAAATTTTTGTCCTCCTCAGTACCAGTAGGTTACTGACAGACTGAGTAGGTAAGCTAGACGTACCAACTGCTATTAAATTTCTTTGCAGATTGTATTGCAGCACAGAGGGCCAGCATGTGGTATGTATTTAGCTTACAATTAACTTACTGTCAAGTGGGCAACGCAAGTCATAAAACTTGCGACGCAAGCGCATGCACAACCACTCTGAAAATCTTGCGCCGCAAGCGCAAGTGTGACGTTTTAAAAAGTATAATTCTAATTGATTCACTGTTCAAACTGTGCTAGGCTACAGTACAAAACCAATATTCAAAACAAATCATGCATGCTACCAAATTAGTAAACAAAAGATTAGTGATTTCCTTCAAAAAACACAAGGATTTGAAAATGTGCTTCGCTTAGTCTCTTTGGATAAAGAACATCTTTATACCTGACAAAAAAATACTGTCAACATCCTCAGTTTAAGGAACCGGGGTGTTACAAAATTCCACTGATAAAGTGATCATGTGGTGGTGAGCAAACGACTGTGGAGTTCGGAGCTACTGTTTTTTTCTAATGGCTCGTTTATCGTTAAGAAAATCCTGTACAGGTTTTGATACATATGTTTGCTTTTGGAGCAAGTAGCATCACTCTATGACAAATGGACCACACTAAAAAAATCGTCTTGTTCTTTGTGTAAAGAAATTGAACCACCCAAGATTTACTTATGAGAGCTATACCAGAGTTTACAGTGGCTATACCAATGCATGTGCTCCTGTTTGCTATATCTTTCAAGCTTTATCGGACTAGCAAAAAAGTTGTAATTAATAGTTTTTGTTGTTTTTTGTTTAAAAAGTCAGACTGTTGCAAGTAATGCGTTTAATGCCTAAAGCAAGAAAAAGGTTTTTTGAAACGAGTAGCATATTTCTAGAAAGGCCAATTACAAAAATAATTTTTCTGTTTAAAATTAGATTTTACAACCATTTTTTAAATTAAGCAATTGGATTTTTTTGTTGAGAAATCAGCAAACAATATTTTAGAGAAAAATGTTTCAGTGAAAGAAGATCTCTGCTGTAAATTCAATAAAAGTTTTGCAAGCAATAGACGAATAAAATTTTCATGACGAGGTGTTTGTGAACCTACTACCTTGTCATAGCCAAACAGTGGGTGGGGGGACAAAAAGCCCACCCCCCCCCCCCCCCCTTTCAATTGAAATGCCACCAATGATAAAAATAATAACCACCAAGCCTTGTGTATTTTCAGTTTCTTTGAACATTTCCTAGTATACAACAGTGTACAAGACTACAGACTAATATTAGTATTAACGACTAGATGGTTTGGGCCCTCTTCAAATCAAATTTTTGCCATCCAGTTTAAATGTACATCTTGGAAGAAAATCAAGATTTTTGTCCTAAAAATTGCAACCTTAGACCCTCATATAATTGTTTTTTGAACTTAATGCAATAACATGACTACTTAGTAATCACCTATTGCACCAATTTCAAATCACAATCCACCTCGCCAGTTTTTATATGACAAAATACTTGTGACAAAAAAAATTAGCTAGGCAAAATGCTTAGTGAACAAACTATTTAATTTGAATCGGGAGGGCCTGGTCCCTATAGTCGAACATGTACTCCTAAACTCGGTTATTTTCATGACAAAACAAAGATCTCCAAAGCAAGTGCTGGTGTGATTATTTACTGCTGAAAATATTGCAGTAGGCAATGTACCTTGCTTCTTCCATGTGGGCCAAGTCACTTGCATAATTTAACCCTCAAACTCAAGATTTTAGATGTGTTTTGGACTTGATTTGTAAGTAAAGGGAAGACTCACCAATTTGATTTTTTAATTGGCTTTTAAATTTTACAAATTTAGTTATTTCGAATGGCTTTGATAGCATGTGAAATATGATTTAAATGGTAGGGTTACCTCGGGTAATTCCGAACGAAATTCTGCTATTTTCGCTCTGTTTGCTCTCTAGTACAATCATTTCCAAAACTGTTGCTTTCAATTGCGCATTTCAATGATGAACTTTGGTATTTTCACATCGGTTCGAAAAAAATATTTAAGGAATGGATACAAAAATCGGTCTGAACAGACATGTCTGGAATTACCTTGAAAGGGTAATTCCGGACATATATGAATTCAAGGCAAACGTGCAAAATTGATACTTTTTTATAACAGATTTGCAAACATTTTAAACTAGAATAATATGCTAAGCAGCATAATTGGGTACTTTTGGGGGAATTTTAAAACACTCCGCAAGACATTTACGCCAACCTAGGGCCAATTTAGTCACTGCGCCATGTCGATTAAAATGGATAAGCCCAAGCCGTGTTGATTAAAATTTTCATTTTAACGCCTTTTCGGTGGTTAAATTGCTAATAAAGATCATTACTCCGCAAATGCGCTTGAATTTGCAGCCATCCTAAATTAGCAACCACTCCGAAATTATCGTAGAGCCTGGATTGTGGTTAGTTTGGCACCACGCCGTAGTCAGATTTATAATTTTATCTGTGATTTTCTGCCGTGGATTGCAGATTTATCAAGTGCAACTTGTAACTTTTTAATGCATAGGCCTTTAAGTAGGCACACGCGTATCGCGTCGCTGTCTGGCAATTTTTTGGTCGCCCTTGATGAACGCGTTTTTTACAGCACTTTTCACAAGCGGTTTATTTTAAACTCGCTAACAAGTACCTAAAAGTGCTTTAATTTCTACGAAAATTGGTACTTAGGTAGACGAATATCTGCTCTGTCTGACGCTGTTTTTATTAGAATTTGTTCCTAAAAAGTGTAATTTCATTGAGTTTAAAAATAAGTAAAATGTTTATCTTTGAAATAGTTTATGAAGATGCTCAGGTACGATCTTCAAACTGCCATGGACTCGTAGAATATTCACTCAACTACATTTCAGCCAAATTTCAATGGAAAATAACGATGCACACTATGTTAAATTTTACCCACACGAAACCTACTTTTACAATTTCAACTTTAAACTTTAGCCGTAATCACGCTCCGTAACGACGCGCCAAACCGATAATACGTCATTCGCTAAAGCGCGTTAGCGCAATTTTTTTTTCGGTCAAGCGCACTGAAGTATGAAGTGTGGTTTCGTCATTGTGATGCCACAGTCAGGGACAGTGCTTAATTCTTGAACTGGTTTTAAATTCAATGAGTCATATGCACTACGAGGATTATACTTGTCTCGCGGCATTATGAAAATTGTCGCTTTGCATTGACTTCAATGGTAAAGTTTGGACCAAAATTTTTGATCGTTTTTTTGGCCATAACTTTTCTATTTCTTAATCAATTTTTAAAATTTTTGCGTTGTAGAAGTTCTTTCCAAAAAAGTTAAAATTAAGAAATTTTGACGAAAATAAAAATTTATTGTCACGTACCTACTTTAAGTAAATGAAACTATAGAAGTTTTTCATTATTTACCCCCAAGTTATCCTATAAAGTTGTTTTTCTTTTACTATCATTTTTCTTCCTAAACTCATTCTTTTACGTATTTTTTGAAGAGAGATTCAGACATGGAGTAGAAATGGATTTAACTTTTTTCTTAAAAAATTAGAATTATGAAAAAATAGCCTTTATCAGAATCTGGTTTGCTAAGAATACAGGGTTTGAGAGTGTGTTTGGTTACAATATAGCTCAAATTAATATCTAACGTAATCTAGAAGCAAAAGTAGAGAGTAATTACGCAGAATCATTTTATCGCTCCTAAAATGACCAGGCAATTATTTAATTTCCGAAATAATAATCTACAATGACATAGGTAATACAAAAACATAATACTTACAATTTTAGTTTCATGTTCGGAATTTCCCCTGGCTGTCCGGAATCACCTGAGGTAACCCTATTAAAATAGCTGCTTTTTCTCCAGAAAATCACAAAAAATTGCCTTGTGGTCAGCCCTCATACCCCAGTCTGTGATACGCTTGGGTTAAACAAGCTTAATTACCACGTCTCCCAACTTGCACAATTTCGGAAATTTTTAATGCTTTGTTCAAGTCCTCTCCCTTTAGCAAAATCCAGATTACTTGCCAACGCAGGCCCCGACTTCTGATCCTCCATTTTATGATATCTTTGTTCCATAAAAAGTCCCTCTTTTTGAAAAATGTTGATAACGTCATTGTGTGTGACTTGCAGTTAGGCCCTGCCCTCCAATCAAAAATTCTGGCTAGGCCAATGTATCTCATAAATGATTTTTTCTTAACTTTAATCACATTTGATTGAAAAACAATCATTCCTAATCTAGTATTTAAATTGGGCTTGCACGATTGCACTCAAAATTGCCAAAATACTTGCGGCGCAAGCGTCAGTACAACCATTTAAAAATAATTGCGGTGCAAGTGCTATTGCAAGTAAAATAGTTGCGCATCAAGTTTGCACCACAATTATTGTGGCATAAGTGCCCACCTCTGCTTACTGTAATATTGTAACAACAAAAAATGTTTCCTTTTCCATCTTTTTTTGGGGGGGGTTCAAAAAAATTATTTTTTTGAGTTTGCACTCCTGAATTAAACCAGAAACTGCATGTATCAGCACTAGGCTTACTTGATACTATCACTTGTTTTGTTTACAGGTGTAGGCTATTGCTGAAGTACTGGTATGGTAAGCTACTTATCATTTACGATGCACTTTGTAGTAGCCTAGCAATTTGTCGTCTGAGTAATTTAGAGTGGCCTAGCATACTATTGTTTTAGCATCTAAAGTTACAGTACTAAAATATTTGAGCATACTGCACATATTAATGGACATTTGATTAAGTGTCATTATTTATCATTAGATCCTGAAATTGCAATCTCCCAAAGCAAACGATGCTGAAGTTGTCATCAAAGTTACACACTCTATTAAAGTCTCAACAACATTCATCAAAGCTATGCACAAAAGTTTTGTTTGACAAAAAGTTGTCATCATGCCAAAGGACCCTTGGAAATAACTCTTATTGTAGCAACAGCAACAATAAAGTCTTGTCTTACCATAAACATTCAACTTCATTACTCACAGAACGAATTCAATTTTCTCATAGTATATTGTCTCAAAGATTCAACAGCAGATTTAGTCAAAAACAAGGCAATGATGTTGACATTGAGTAAGTGATTGAACATATTGTGTGCATTGAGACCCTACTCTACTGATTAGCAAATTACAATAATATATTCACCAATTACAATAATAAGACTACGGCATCTCAATGATACTGGTAAATATTTTGCGTATTAAATTTTTCATGCATGTAAACCAGTGTTTCCACTATGCTGTCAGCTAATCAATGATTTGTTGGGTCAAAGGCAAATGACATTTAGCAATAATACAGGGTGACCCAAAAAAAACGGGCCCCAACTTTAATTAGGCCCTGTTTCTTAGTGTTTTGTCCAAATGAAATGAAACTTTGGTCATAACTAGTTTATTATACTCAAAACATCACATCAAAACACTAGGGTCTTTGGCCTTTTTTTCTCCGTTTTACAGCATGTGTTCTAGATGGACTCCATTTAGCTCCGTGCATTTCTTGAGGCACAGCACCAAGTTGTCCGTGACGTTCTTACAGACTGAATTGGTAATGGCTCTCATCTCCTCCCTGATGGCTTCCTGAGTTCCGTGATGGTTCTGGGTTTCCCTGCGTACTCTGTCCTTAAGATAGCCCCAAAGAAAAATATCTGGGGGGCTTAGGTCTGGGCTATAGGGTGCCCACTCCAAATCAGTCTTGAGACTGATCACTCGGCCTCCAAAGTTCTCTTTCAGCCAATCTCGGGACAGGTTTGAGGTGTGAGAACTTGCTCCGTCTTGCTAGAACCAGAACTTGCTCATGACCGATGGGAAGAAGGTCTGGAGCTCACTCTTGAAGGTTTTGAGGACCTCCACGTATCGCTCCTTGGTGACTGTCACTGCTGCGCCAGATTCTTCGATGAAGATTGGTCTGATGATGCCTCTGGCCGAGATTGCAGCCCACACCATGCACTTAGGAGAGTGCAGAAGCCACCAATCCCCTGCACTCTCCTAAGTGCACGATGTGGGCTGCAATCTTGGCCAGAGGCATCATCAGACCAATCTTCATCGAAGAATCTGGTGCAGCAGTGACAGTCACCAAGGAGCGATACGTGGAGGTCCTCAAAACCTTCAAGAGTGAGCTCCAGACCTTCTTCCCGTCGGTCATGAGCAAGTTCTGGTTCTAGCAAGACGGAGCAAGTTCTCACACCTCAAACCTGTCCCGAGATTGGCTGAAAGAGAACTTTGGAGGCCGAGTGATCAGTCTCAAGACTGATTTGGAGTGGGCACCCTATAGCCCAGACCTAAGCCCCCCAGATATTTTTCTTTGGGGCTATCTTAAGGACAGAGTACGCAGGGAAACCCAGAACCATCACGGAACTCAAGGAAGCCATCAGGGAGGAGATGAGAGCCATTACCAATTCAGTCTGTAAGAACGTCACGGACAACTTGGTGCTGTGCCTCAAGAAATGCACGGAGCTAAATGGAGTCCATCTAGAACACATGCTGTAGAACGGAGAAAAAAAAGGCCAAAGACCCTAGTGTTTTGATGTGATGTTTTGAGTATAATAAACTAGTTATGACCAAAGTTTCATTTCATTTGGACAAAACACTAAGAAACAGGGCCTAATTAAAGTTGGGGCCCGTTTTTTTTGGGTCACCCTGGTATGAACATAGCTTAATACAGTGCGTTCTTGATTATCTGGCCCCCGATTAACTGGCCAGTTCAACAGGTTGGTACATTCACTTATTTAGTCTAAAATTTACATGTTTCACAGTGGGAAAAACTAGAAAGCCAACAAACAATGTTTTCAAGAAGCTCGTTTCTTATTTTGTGTTTAAATTGTTCTGTGGCTAAGCTTGTTCTCATGCTAGTTTCGTGTTTTCATTGTTTAGGTTCTTTAAGTGTGGTGCAGGTGGTGGACAGTGGGTACCTTATGATAGCTATTTTTCTTATCCCGGCCAAGATTTTGGAAAAAGATTGCCCAACTTGGCCAGATGATCGAGGATGCACTGTACTAATAATAGAAACGACTACAGATTTGTAGAAATATTTTTGCTATTCTTTAGTACTGGATAAATGCCAAATTTAGGGCACATAAACATTTTTGTAGCTTGGGGCACTATTGTTTTGAGAAAATTTGAGTTAGAGGAAACACATGTGTGAATTGGGCTTTCTGTCTGTTTTAGCAAGTTATAGCAGCACTGTGCACTTCACTGTTGTTGGGTATAGAAGTCTTGTTTATCATCATACTGAGATTTTTTTCTATGAGGATAGATTTGCCCCACAAGTTAGCCCTAGGGTAGAACGTTTTGGTGTTGTGGGAATCAAACCACAAGTCAACAATCTTCTGAGTTGGCCTACTAACCAACATTTTATCATCTGCTTTATGCTGCTACAAATATTTGAACCATTTCTGCAGTTTGCACTCATGATTTATTAAAACTGTTTAAGTGATTATACAGGTTATGCTATGTCTTATGAGCTTTAAGTGACATATTTGAGTATTGGTATCAGTAATGTTGTTCAACTAGAATTAAATCCAACTGTATTCGACTCGCAGCCCAAAATACTACAATAGCTATACTGGCAGCCTACTTACTTGTAATTGTTTTGGAAAAGTAAGCAGAAGATTATTCGTATCTGCATATGCTTCGTTCAATTTTTTCGTTAATGGTTGTTGTGATACACGACAATAATTTTGGGAATATTTTTGTCAGCATTTTGACAACAATAATAAAACAATTTTAAAAAATTTTCATTGCCAAATGGATTTTTTTAAAGTTTATGGAGCAGCAAATAATTTTTTGTAATTGATTGAAGTCATGTCAATTGTTATACATTTTAGCTGTTGTCAATATTTTCAAGTAATTTGGGGCTAAAGTGCATGCAATAAATTGCTCAGTTGTCAATCTTATGCAATGATTTTAACATCTTGTTTTGTTTTTGTAGTTCCATTTTTGAAGATACCGATGATTTCAATTTCCAAGATAATTACAGAAGATCAGACCGGAGAGAATTCAGCGAAAGGCGCCCATCAAACAACCTTGAACAAGAACTGCAAAACATGAAATTTCAGTCTGATGAATCTGACATAGAGTTTGAAAAAGACTTTTACACAGAACACTCCACAACCAGTAACAGATCACAAGTACAACTAGAATTAGTTGAATTGATTTGATTAATATCTAATCTAATCTTTCATTATACCGGTACTTATTGAATTATACCAAAGCATGCAACGAGTTATCTCTGCCAGTGTTCCCTCTTAGGTTTTGGTGAGTTGGCAAGCTTCAAAAAAATTGGCGATTTTCCGATTACAAACAATAGAAAATTCAAAAATGAGTTAGCATGTGCCTATTAAAAATGCTTATTGCGCTGACAAAAATTGGCTGAATGGTAACATAGATCTCTGCATCACTGCACTCGGGCAACAGAGTTCTGACATTTTGAAAAAATGTTACAGCAGTGGCAAGCCATCGGGGGTCCCTGACTTTTCAGCGCCAATATTTGGTGCTTTTTGGCTTACCCTAACCGTAAATAACTGAACTGTCAAAGAGCACGGAATTGGTGCCGAAAACGATCGGTAACGAAATAGGTGGCGCCAAAATGTTCGTGCCGAAAAGACGTGATTCAAGCCATTGGCAACACTATGTCCAATTTGTCTGGCTCGAAATTTGAATATCAGACCTCCTGCTCCAGAGATCAATGCATTACACTCGACCAACTGCCCTGTATTTGATTACTATGACATAAAAAAAGTAAACAGCTTGGTATATCTTTCCGTCATGTTCCTGAAACCACACGTGGAATTGTAAAAGCAACGACAAAATTTTTGAAATGCCGGAAAGATGTATCCAAGTTGGGTATTTGACCAAAACTTATAACAGATTAAATGGGCTGCAAATGGTAAATAATTGTGTATGCCACACCACAGACTTCAACCCTTTTTTTAGTTTTAGAATTTTTATTCATTTTAATCTTGCCACTTCACAAACTTTGAAATTTATTGAAATAGCTTATCTGAGAGGACCACTCCTAAAGACACAGAAAAAGACTAAGCTCCAATACATTACTTTTAGAGTGAAATTGATTTATATTATGATGAAAACTCTATCAGTGTTAGTGGCAGAGATCCTCCAAAGCCATCTCTTTCTTTTGAAGAACTTGATTTTTCAGGTGAAATTGGACAGTGTTTTTTCAGTTTATGCATTTTGCTTGGCAAACTTCACTATGTTGCGAAAAACAACCTCAAACCTCTTTGATCATAGTTTTTTTTTTTTCGGAGATTATAGCTTTGCAATAAAAATAATGATGATTTTGAAATTGCTTGCTTCAATGATTTAGGCTGAAAAACTGGTTAGATATTTTTAATATTAAATGTATATACATGGTGTCCGCAAAGTTTATATACAGTTACTGTTAATCAAAAATGACACTTCTTATAGTGTTTATAAAATTCTGGAAATGCTGTAACAAAGAAGTCAATCACAACAAATGTTCAAATTGTAAGCCCTCGCTTCAATACACTCTCGACAACGAGACAACACACTGCGACAAACAGAACTCGTACACAAGTGGGGCATCGATAACTGAGCCAGTCTCCTCACACTTGTCTCGAATTTGATAGATAGTCAAACGCGTTGGAGGATCTGTACTAAAGTGAAGACACCAATCGCAAATCACATCCTGCGTGTTTTCAGTTTTCCAATGTTTCTTCAAAGCGAATTTACGCTCTTCCAAAGTCATCTTGCGTGACATAATTGCGATAAGATCACAACAACTGCGTCTCGAGTTTTTAAGAATGGCTGGTAGGCCAGCAAATCAGTAAAATTATATACTGATTTGCTGGCCTACCAGCCATTCTTAAAATTTTTATTTTTAGAACTGACGCCAGACTCTCTATTTTTGGAACTGATGCTAGACCAGCGAACTAAAAATGTCTTGTGACATTGTTGGGGCATGATGACTGCAAATTATTCTCTTGCCAACATGCTAACTTACTGTATACAAACTTTACAGACACCCTGTATATCAATACATATATAATGGTACTGGTGCAGTATGTTGTTGTGGTAATTTAAAGGAAAATGAGCATTGGGATAAAACTTTCTTTGTCTAAGAAAATTGATGTGATACGGTTATTTTAGTTGTTGTCAGCAAACTATTTCTTCATTTTGCAGATGAAATTTTAAAAAACCTTCGAGCCAGCGGGTTTGAAAAGCCAACTCCTATTCAAGCTATCACATGGCCAGTAACATTATCTGGTAGAAATGTTATCGGAATTGCACAAACTGGTTCAGGAAAAACATTGTCAGTAAGTGTGCTCAGCTTTATGTTGATTGCTAACAAGTTAACATTTTTTCTAAATGCTTTATCATTCATTTCAGTGAGATCGCTTATTGAATTTTTTTTTTTTTGTTTACAGATAATTTGCTATAATATTGTCTTTTTAAAAACTTGTGAGGGAGTTTTTGTGAAATGTTTTTTAATGTAATGCTTTCTTTCAGTTTCTTCTTCCTGCTATGTTACATATAGCTGCTCAGCCTAAACCAAAACGCAAAGAAGGACCAATCGTAAGTCATCTTACATCAGTGCTATTGCTGTATTTATTCAACTTTAGAAGTTACAACATTCAGTACTGTGGCAGGTTCTCACAATTACTAATATTTTTATATTACCATGGTAGTACATATTTACATAATAATGCACAATTATTTGGAACAAATTGCCGTATTGCAGCTAGAACTGAAACTGGTCTGCTGCTTCCAGTAGGTCTTGACAACTGACTGCAAACCTACGGACTGCCACCTAACCCAAACTCCAATGTTGCTGGTCGTTTGGCTCGAAGTCAGTTGACGTGGTTCAGTTCCCAGTGGTACCATCTATTTCAGTGACTGGCTCGTGGGCTAGTTGGAAGCCAATTATGAAGAGTACTCCACAATGGTCTGCAGTGGTGAACCGTTGGCAACACTGTTCAATTTGGCTTGCCTGGGAATCAAACCTAGACTCCTTGTTCCTGAAGAAAGCATGCATTTTGTCAAGCATCTGACCGACCGATTGTTACTTTGATGAGAGGTTGCAGACTCAACGACCTCGTCTTCCCTTGAAAAGTGCCCTGAGCTATGTCCAGGAAATGGCCTATGGTCTTTTTGCAACCTCTCCAATCAGCAAGATCGTTCCGTAATTTTTTTGGTGCTTCATTTTTAAAACTGCGTGACTTGGTATATTTTTTTTATTTGCTGATTGTCTTTCTAAGTAGAAATAAATCCCAGTTAAATTGAATTTATCGCATAAAGTTATTGTTTTAGTGGGTTGTAGCCTATGACTTCAGCCGCGATATTTTTTTTACTGGACAGCCTAAAAAGGAGTGAAGTAATACTGCGTAATATAACGTATGCAGTAATGCATTTTCATAATTTACAGGCACTTGTTCTTTGCCCGACTAGGGAATTGGCAAAACAATGCGAATCGGTAGCAAATGAATATTTTGGTCATCAATTGCGAACTACGTGTTTATTTGGTGGAGGTGAAAGGTCACGACAAATTCATGATTTAAGACGTGGTAAGTACCAATTAGTAATGAAATAGGCAATTTATTACCCGCGAATTAAAGCAGATCCATAATACATGAGTTACAGCTTACTGTTTGTTTTACATACCGGTTCTACTTAATCTTTATCACCTGTTTGTACCAGGAATAGTATTAGTTTTCTACCACCTGAAACCCTGGTCATCTTCTGTGCTGGCAGGAGGCAGCCAAATTGTGTTTTCTTTCCGAGATTTAATTTGGATTGCCAAGCTTTTAAATTGTCTTTGTTAATAAGCAATAATATTGCACTTTTTTCTCTAATCGCTTCTAAGTTTATATGATTTTTTGGAGACAAATCGATCCCAAACATCAATGCAAAATTTTTTTTTCAAAATTTTGCCATCTTTATACTTTGCAGGGGGGGCAAAGATTTTTTGGGGGTAGCTAAACCCCAAATTTCTCATATCTCAAAAAGTACAGCACTTAGAATCATAATTGCTTCACCAATGGATTCAGTAACCCCAGTTTCCCATCTGTCCGTAATGCATTATGTTGCACTAAATCCTTTATTTTTTGAGTTATTTTTAAAAACAATGCATTTTGCCATGTTGATCACTTTTTAATTGCATAACAAATTTATTTACTTGCCAATTTTTACATCATACGAAAAAGTACTTAAAACTAAATAACTTATTCCTTGCTTCCAGAATTTATGTATCCCAGTATCTTGCTATCCGTGCGATCGTTTTCCTCAAATATCTTGAAATCTCTCACTTTCCTGTCGGTAAGGCAATGAGACATACGACCGATGAATCGCTCACATGATCTGTTATGATTATCTATCGAATTCCAGAAATTTTTGTTTGGTTCCCTAAGACATGGGGCAACTTTACTGTGAGAGGTAAAGTATGATTTAAGAAGCTCTCTTATCCATGCAAGCTGTTGAATATCTACCTCATCAGAAAGGTTTTGATGTGGATCTTCCAGATGCTTTGCTTGATATGCAGGGTTTTTTGAGCAGACGTTTAGCGCCACGTTGACTGGATTCATTCAGGAAGTAAAATGTTTTATGAACACTCTCTTCAAACTTTGGTCAACCAATATATTTCATCTTTTTCACGATTGTCCAAAAGAAAGTCTCGCAGAAACAGCATGTTGGTTGGGCCCTCTGGCACACGGGGGTTTCGGTGAATTCGTAAAAATATTGGCACATAAACAGATACAATGTAGTAGACAATACGAAGCAAGTTCGTTTTCTGCACTACGAACGTAACGATTCTTGCCCACCAATGTCCCACATCACAAAACGAGATTTCTTACAAACTATTTCTTCAACATTGCTACCGATTGTTGGCGAGGTATGGACTACTTCATCCATTAAACTAATCAATCAAATAGAATAAGTTAACATTGTACAATACTTTATGTAGTTGCTACCAGATAAATTATAACAACTAGTTCGACTGGTAAAACGGAAGTTTAAACCAGAAACTCAAAATCAGCAAATCTTATTTTAGCCCTGATAAAGATAAGCAATAGAGCTATTTAGCTAGTCTATCGAAAAGTTGGTGTTTTAATTAAGCATTTTTTTAAGTTTCTAGTTACAACTACCGTCTTACCAGTTGTTATTATAGTACAACCCATTTAATATTCTTTTTTGAATACTTGAAGTACTGCAACAAAGTTTGCAAGCAATTTACACACATCATCATTGAGTTCATTATCCAAACATAGCTGGATGCCAGCCAGACATCTGAACAGTGTTCAAACAGTAAAGTGTTGCTGTGTCTTGGGAAAGAAATTTGTTTATTTCTTCATGGGGCCAAGCAATCCACAATCCACACATTGGTGCGGACCAGACTGATGTAAGATTTGCAAAGAAAATTAAAAAAACAAGTGCTTTATGCTACCAAGATCAGAGAAGACATAATGCAAATGCTTGATTCACGTTCATTAAATGAACAAATCATAATTGGGTCCACGACAACTGACCGCGAACAACGCCGATTGGCTGAAAAGGGCGATCCTAAATATATTTTTACTATCCCCAGAGCCATCTTGCCCAAACCCTCACTTTGTGACGAAATCACTGCAACAAAATCGTCGCTTCGCGGTCAGTTTGTTCGTGGTCAGTTTGTCACGGTCAGTTTTTGGCTCGTCATAATTAGTAGCCCTAACTGTATACAAAATTAAGCAAGTGGCAATCCTTTTCCAACAAATAAGCAAAATTTTGTTTTACACTTTAAGTGATACTTACAATTGATATAAAATTGTAGTCTTTCCTGCATTGTCAAGACCAACAATTATCACTTTGTGTTCTGTAAAAAAAATTACCAAGGTTACCTTAAACTTAATGATTGATCATCCACAAAATACTGGACACTAGTATGTATCATTCCTAAAGGCCAGCTCTTTTCTAGATTTCCCACCACATCAAGGGGGTTTGATCAAAATCCACATTGTCTTGAAATGGTGGCGATTTTTCTGAATTTACATAACCATTGAGCCAATTTTTATTATCAACTCACCAACGCAAGATTATTGAGAGTAAGTAACAACCAAGCCTCCGACAAAACACAGCACAAAACCACAGCATGAAAATGGCAATAGTTTACTAACCTTTGTTGCTGAAAAGTTGCATCAGTTTTGTAAACAATAATCCCATCACTTTTAAATTGTTATTTGTAAGAATATAAATTTCTTACTTCACATGAAGAACAAGAACTATTTTACTTAAACACAAACAAGTAAACTAAATTGCTAACAGTGAAACAGGACTAGATGAAACCCTGCAACAATAAATCAAAAGCAGAGACTACTGTTAATCACTAAATACTGTTACATAAAAATCAAAAACTAGCTTTAAACCAAAGTCAGATCGGTCCGCGACATTGACCGACCTGACGTGAGACAACTCACACTGGGAATTCTAATATCCAAAACATACTGACACCAAAGCTCCAAACTTTTGCGCTTCGTTTTTTTCTTTGTTTCTGTCTTTTCCATGCTACACTTTTTTCTCGAAACAAGTAACACTTGGTTGTTGTGACATAAGCATTACTTTTTTTATTACTTGTCAACTTTATAAGAGTCTTTTTTCAAAATGCTGAAAACACAAAAAGCCTAAAAGTGAGTTGTATTTTACGATAATTTTGTTACTTTGAAAATATATTGAAAGCCAAGTTAGTAAATCGATAAAAATGCTGATAAGTTTTAAACATTGCAATGTTTGGTAAAATAAAAGAGATAAAAAAAAAAAAATCAAAGTGCAAAAGTTCAGAGCTTTTGACATTAAGATTCCCGAGGTAAGTTGTCTCTTGTCAGGATGCCATGCTTTGAAGTCATAATCTCATTAATAAGTGTCTGCTATATCTCCGCATGTTCAGCAGCAGAGACCTTTCGCGGTGAGTCAGGAACAGTTGAGTGAAAAAAAAATGCCTTGCCAGCTTAAAATTTTTGCATCGTGTGCCAGTGTTTGGTTTTCAGCTTCTGCACTAGTAAAATGAAAAATGTACGCAGAAAAATACTCATAATACATAATGCAGTCAAATTAAATGCGCAATATGGTTAATATTAAAAACAAAATAATCTGCTAAATTCAGTATATACGTATTACTGATCACAATGATAAAAGTGAAAAGAATCTGCAAATGCTAAAAAATTCCGGTAAGTGACTGGGACATGCTCGTTCCCACTCGAGGTGATTCTATCTGAACTCCTAGCGACGCTGAACAAGCCCCAAAACGGATGACATCAACCTGAGTGAGTGGTTCCTCTTCAAACTGCAGGCTGACAACAATCACTAACTAGTATGAATACGGAATAAAATCCCTTGTTTAACCATCAAATAAATCCAGCAAGACAGTAGTAACTCCAAAACATCGTAAATGTATTCTTCAGCAACTACTTTTACTTAATTACTGGTAAATTAATATAGTTTAGTTAATCATAAATCATTGCTTGTCATTATCATAAACTGTAACGATCCATACTGGCTGTTAATGCTAAAATAATTCAGCGTCTGCAAAACCAATGTCTAACCAAAAAAACTGAAAGGACAGGCAAACCTGAGCACAACTAACACACAAGAAAATAGCCTGCAAGTCCGAAGCTCTCAGACAGGCAAATACAAAGGCCCTCTGACTTGCGGCTGAAATTTTGGGCTAACTCGGTCCGCTGAAAAAACTGGTCTGTGGAAGACCACGTTTCGCTATGGACACAAATGTTCCAGTGAGCTATATTATTAAATCCATTCCTTCTTTTCTGGGCCTCGTTTCGTGTTTTTTATTTTTGCAGTGATTTGCTTGCTTTTGTGGATTGTTACTTTGTGTAGGATTTAGAATGTTATTTTCTGGCCTATTTTTGCTTGCTGTCCCTTCCCTATCCGTAATTACGGAGTCGAAGTTTTTCATATTTTTGTCTATGGAAACATTACTGTTTGTGATTAGGTTTTCAAGCTTGTTAGACCAGGGACAGCGTTAGGGTTTAGGTTTAGCCTAGGTTACCGCATTGAGTGACTGTATTCAGTGTTTTAAGTTTGTTAACTGCCTTTTTTAATGATTCTTTGTATTATTTGAATAAGGATGTTAGCCCAAAATTAGTTGTAAATCTTCTTCTTCTTCATCATCTTAATTTAGGCCTACTTGAAACTTTCATTAAACTTGCTGAACCATGCTTAACTTAAATTTTCTGGACTTTTGAATCTGTTTGCTAATTTTGTATGTCTGAACTTGTAAGCTGATGTTGGAATTGCATTTGACCTTTTGAACTGACAATATTGAATCTTTGAGTTATTTTGGATAAATTTTGATAAGATATCTTCAACTGTTTTTGCTGACAGCCTAATTGTAGGGTTTCTGTGCCCCTGTAAAGTCAGTAGGCTAACTATTTGAAAGCCTGCTGCACAGAAACAACAAAATATTTGGAAACGAAACATTGTAAGAAGCGCCATCAGGCGTTACACAAACTCAAAGAAGCAAAAAAAGGGGCAAACAAGCCGTGACGATCGGCAACAATTCCTAAAGATTTTCATTTGCATGCAACCAGCTATGCTTCCCTCAACTTAGGGAAGAAAAATGTGCACTTGTCGGAGTCTGTGAGATCTGATTACTGCACAAGAACAAGACCTGAAGACATTCAAACAAAAAGTGCCCAGAACTTTTTTGTCCGGTGTCGGCTGGGGTTAGACCAATTCATTTTGGTTTTAATTTTTAAATTCAAATTCACTGACTTCAAAAAAACTTAATTCAAATTTATTGACTTTGAAAAAACTAAATTTAAATTCATTGACTTTGAAAAAACTAAACTCAAATTCATTGACTTAGCAAAAGCTGATTTCAAATGTATTTTTACTTTAATTGGACTGATGTAAAATTTAAGTTGAACTGTAGTCACAACTTCTAAATTCATAAAATTCGATAATTCAAATTTTTACCATATTTGACAAACCAGACTATTGAGATACTAACTTAGGTAGGAATACAGGAATAGGATCAACTAAGATTTCAAGTAGTTCTTGCAAGTTGTGCAAAATAAGTTTAGTCGAGGAATCTGTAAAATTAGGTAGGCCTAACTCACGGTATGAAACAATACCACATGTACAAACTTATAATTTTTATCAGAAAAAATAAGTAAATAACAAAAAAAAAGACACAATAAAAGCACACAAACAAGTTTTGAACAGTTACAAAGCAGTCTTGGTTACATTTGATCAGCAACAACCTCAGGAGGGTCTCAGCACCCAAATGAGATCTTTCAGAGTGATGAAAAGTTCCAGCAATGATGAAAATTCTCTCTGATGAAAATCTCAAAACTATCTCTCTAGTTGTGTTATGATCTGATTCTGAGTCTTTTTGACTAGTTTATAAATCACAACTTTCGCAGTGTAAGTTTTGATACTAGAAAATCAAATTCATCAAATGTTAAATTAAGACATTCAAAATCATTGACTTTGCAAAAGTGCAATTCAAATTCAAAATCATCAGTAACTCGTGAGCGGATTCAAATTTACTCCAACCCTAGTGTTGGCATGTCGTCGTGACGAGTGCGGGAATGTGCAACCTGAAGTTAATTGCTGCAATGCAGATGCTTGCTTGACACAATATGCAAACACAAAGTTTAGCTGAGCGAGTACAAATGTTTTAATTTAGTCTTTTTTGGAAGGAAAAAAATATCTTTAACGTTTTGCACACGTCTCAATCAGAAAAAAATTCTCTATGCTACAGTGGTAAAAAGGAAAAATAATCATTACTTCAACATGGTAACCAGCAATAACCATAGTTGCTGCTGATGGCAATCAAAACTGAAAAACACAGTTACACTACATTATTTCATGGCAGAGTGGTTTCTATAAATATTATGCATTTCCAACAGCTGCTAAACTCTCGCAGTAGTAAAACCAAGTGATTTGTGTATTTATGTTTTGGAATTAAGGCTTCATTTTACCGGAAATTTTTATCTGATTTTTTTCTAATTCTGACTCAAATCTAACCCAAACTCAAATGCTTACTCCAAAACTACCCCCAAATCGAACCCTAACTTAAACCTTAATCTTAACCCCTAAAATAGCAAACGAAAAAAGGGCGGATATTTCTCATTTTCATTTTATTCTCTTTAACTTGAAAATTTTTGATGAAATAGTCACTACGTTCCTTATGTTTTTGAAAACAAACTGGTCAAAATGAAAACAATATTGTAAGCAATAATTATTGCTATTAAAACAACAGATGAATAAACTTGGTTAAAACAATATATACAATAAGAAATGCATTTACTTGCCAAAGCAGGCGTAGCTTGTTTTGCTTTTTTTTAATTTTTGTATATCAATAGTTTAAGAAAATGCACACCCAGGGATATCTAGAACAATGGGATGAACAACTCCAAAAATCCGTTTCTCTACTCCGCCCAATAGTAGGGTCATTGACTTCACAAATTTTTCAGCAGCCAGCAAGCAGCAACGCAGTGAAGTCAGCTGTGATTCACAATAATGTTAGCGAAGAAGCATAGTGAAATAGGTATAGGCAGTTATGGAAGCAAGTGTGTACTGGTAAATGCTTCAATAAGCAATTTGTAAGGCTATTTAACAACAATGGTTCTTTAACTAGCTTATACCAGTGCTAGGCTACCAGGCTCTGAGCCACAGGAAAGCTAAAAGGTTAGTAAGGGTGAAGAAAAGTTACTATACCTGGTTACCAGTAAGGTTGTGATCTTGCTGTTCATGCAGCGTGGTTGTACACCAGCAACACAGAACAGGGATATAGACTTGTAGGTATATGTGCTACTAAAGAGTGGACACTGGACTGTGATCAGTTAGTGTTGGGCCTAGTGGAATAATATCGGCAGGCTAGTATTTATGCATCAAAAACAGAAAAACCTAACAACATCCATGAGGTAGCCAACCTTGAACTTCTTACTCCAACCAACACTTCTTTGTATAGATTAGACTAGCCTATAACAAAAGCTTAGAGTAATTTGTGAACCAATATGTTGAATAGTGTAGTGACTCCAACTGTCTGGAGTCAAAGACTAGATAAAACAGTGTTAGTTTTGAAGATATTGTCTTTAGTAGAGTACCATAAACTGTTTTGCAATAAATTAAAATATCGGTACTGAATAATCAACAGCATGCAGTACGGTAGAGTTCAAGTTATCCATATCAAGTTCCAGTTTTTACTGTACTAGGTACTTTGTAAACTATGGTAATGAGAGTCTTCATAGAAAGCAAAATTTTAAACCAGTACCAGTAATGCGTGAGTGCGTTTTAAGCAACTGCATTTAAGTAACAAGGTGTTTGAATATTTTAGAATTCTAGCTTACTGGTCTTGGGTAGTGTTTATCTGTTTATGTGATTATCATTACTGGAATATCCAACAAAATTTAAGAATTTCAGGGCATTTAGATCAAATAGGACAGTTCTTATCATGGTACATCATGCTATTTCAATAACCTATCATAACTGAGATAAAATTTCATGCGTTTCAGTTATACCTGATTATTATACTAGTTTAAATGAATTTGTATTTGTTGATAGTGGTTTACAATTTTGTGATGGTGTATACTTGTAGCATACCTGGTTGTAAAACTGGTTATAAATCATGCAAAAGTGAAGAAAAAGTAGCGTTATTTGGCTTTCCTTCAAATGAAGAACTAAAACAGCAATGGATTTCAGCAATTCCAAGGAAAAACTGAGCAATAACAAAAAATCACAAAGTTTGCATTAAACATTTCAGCAATGATGATATAGAAGAATATTCCAATGATCATCATGACAGCGCCGAGCTGATAGAGAAAGCCAAACTTTGAAAAGATTAAGGTTAAACCCTACAGCCATGTCACGAATTTTTCCAAATTTACCAAAGTACCTCTGGACTAATAAACCACCAGACCGATCTATTGCATCCTCATCTGCTGCTCGACAGTCAAAACAAAATGTGCTCTTTCAGCAAAATGCTGAGAAGATGTTTCTAAAAGATAAAATTGATGATATTTCAATGTTGAAGGGCAAGATAAATGATCTTATTCTTCCTGATTGTTATGTTTTTATTGCAAGAGAAAGTTATTGCACGTTTTATTTTATACTTGCTGATGAAAACCTGAATGTAGCTCCTCAGTTGCTTGTTTCTGTTCATGTTTCAAACCTCTTGAAATTGACAGCATTTGTGTCATCTATCTCTTAGCCACAAAGTACATATCAGCACTTTTTGAATGATGGACAAATTAAAAGCATAGCAAATCTGGGCAATGTTCTTGCATTGTGCAAAAGCATTGCAGTTAAAGAAGCTCGAAAATCATGCTACACTGATTTGGCATTAACTGATTATGCAAATTCAGTACAGTCATCTACTGAGCAACATGATTTTGAAAACACTAGTCACAAAGTACAATTCATTTAATTTGTAATTGAGCAATTGCAATTGCATCGTCAGTCCAAGCATGGACGTCGATATTCAGCCAACATGCTAACTCTGGCTTTTCTTTGGCAAGCTGACTAGCACTAGCTTGTATAAAAAACTGAGAGATGTTTTGTTGCTACCTTCTATAAGCAGACTGCGACAGTATTCCTCAGCACTTTCCGTTGAAACTGGAGTTTTAGACATATCCTATTTGGGCAACATAACAAAAAATTTGACGGAGAATGAACGGATGGTGACACTCATGATTGATGAAGTTTATACTGCCCAATGCATTGAGTACAATAATGGAAGTTTTACTGGATTAACTGAAGATGGAGTGCCTGCTAAAACTGTTCTTACTTTTATGGTACAATCTGTTTGCAGCAAATACAAAGATGTTGTATGTTTGATACCAGTAAATTGCTTGGACACGGCTCTGCTGCAAAGATGGTTTGTAAAGGTTACGCATGCTTTAGATGAAATATTTTTTGTAGTAGTGACGGAACGCAAGATGAAAAACTGGATACACGAATTGGTGCACTGTTTGGTTGTCATGAAACGAGAATCGTCAAAAAAGGCAAAGCTCTCAATTTTCAAAACAGCTTTTGTTCCCATTCTCACCTATGGTCATGAATCTTGGGTAAAAACTGAAAGAGTGCAATCACAAGTGCAAGCGTCCGCAATGAGGTTTCCGAAGAATCGAAGGAGTTATCTATTTAACAACGTGCGTAACTCGGAGGTTCGAAACTTTCTTAACATCGAGCCATTACTTGTCCGAATTGAAAGATCTTAGCTTAGACAGCTTGGCCACGTAGGCAGAATACCTCAGGAAAGACTCCCCAAACAAGCTTTACTTGCCAAAGCGAATGGGAGAACACCAGTTAGACGACCTAGAATTAGATGCACCAATTACATTGAGGATCCGAAGTGGAATCGCTAAAGACTTTACCCCAGCGAAACGATAGAGGTGATGTAAGACCGTGAAGTGTGGCGGCTTAATCTCGAGCTGCTGCCCCCGCAACCCTCACGAAAAAGCGGGCAAGGACGAAAGAAGAAGATTACAGTGCTAACGGTATAATTGCGCTTTCTGCGTTTTATTTCATGATTATTACAAAGCGAATGTTACAGAAAATCAATGTCAAATAGAAGAACGTGAGCTGATATCGCTTCATATTCAGCAATATACGTCTTGTTTTCAACAATATACGTAACAAACTGCGTTCAGAGCAAAATAAGAACAAAGTAAACAAGCCGTTAGTAAGTTTTTACCTGTTCGCATAATTCGTCACATTTTCTAATTCCAAAAATTTTATCAAATGATAAAACCGCACTAGAACCATTGCCAGAAAATGTCAATAGAAAACTGGGTTGGTGGCGCTGAAATATCTGCAGTAAACAATTTGTCGACGCCCTTGTCCAGTCCACATTATAAGGCTTGCCCTGCCCCTGTAACTAATAGTTGTTTGTAAGGCGGGCTTTGGATAAAATAATACAAAACACTTTTGTCTATTAAGAAAGATATTTATCTACAAATTTATGTATATAATGCAAGTTTATTACATATACTAAATGCCAATGTAAAATTTCATCGCTTTCAAATAAATTAATTCTGCTCGTGGTAATTAATGGATTGCAAGTATTTTTTTGCGAAATGGCAAATATAAATAATCTACTTTGAAGCATATGCTGGTGATAGATAATTTGCGGGGCTAATTTTCTGTTGACGCCGTTGCATATGGCTGAACTTTCATTCCTGATACCGAAAACCGCCATGTGTAAACGCAGCCAATGCGTTTTTTTGATTTTGTACTGATTTGAAACAATGAAATTTCAGTGATTTTTTTGTCTTTGCAATC